>KE155632.1:4349-16734 GCA_000411075.1 Sisymbrium irio | reverse complement strand
AAAAAAAAAAAAAAAGCTGGCTGGTTTAGAATCTTAAGTCTATAACGAAGTTAAATGACTATGCTGCGGGTTGTTTTTGATAAAAATGGATTTATTGCTGCAAATTCTCTGGATTTTGCTAAGTGCACACAATGTGTTTGAATGAATGGGAAATACAGAGCGTAAGATTTCAGTAATTTTTTTTTTTTTTTGAAAAGAAAATAAAAATAAGATTTCAGTAGTTGTGAGTATATACTTGTTTGTTAAGCGATGGTACAGAAAAAACCAAGAATTTTGTGAGGAGTAATGGTCAAATACCTAAGGGATTATTATACTTAACTCTCCAAGTAAAAAGTTACCTCTGCGTGAGTTTGATAGATCTCTATGTATAGGCTAAGAGTTCTCATTTGGTTCTGAAGTCCACTATTTATTATCTCTGAAGCAGTTTGAGAAAGTTTTTTACATCTCTTTATGATACTTTGACTACTCATCTTCCCATGTGCATCTTCAAACACATCATCTTGCTTTCACACGATACCAAATTTACGTGGGAATATTAGAAGACAATATAAAGCTCAAGATATAACCATTGAAGCAGTTCATCTAAACTCATGTAGTTATGTTTTCCAACAGTAATATATATATATATACATATATTTATATACATCATGTATGCAACCTTCACCAAACTTTGTTTATGAGATCAATCAAAGTATTTTAGTCTCATGGTAACAAGCTTAAGTATTTCCTTTCTCTTTCATTCTTGCATTTGAATAAAATTAATTGAGTTACTTATGTTTTCATTAATTACCACTACAAGAATTTGCTAAAATAGCTAAGGACTGGCGAGAGCATTTCTGTAGCCATAGTTCATGGCAACAAAAATTGCTACAGATTGCGACAGAATAAAAAAATGTTTAGATTCATTCCTATGGATTAATCTCTATATTCTCATTTGATTATATCAAATCAAATTTTGTCACATAGAATTATTAATAAATAATTAAGAATTAATATTAGTAAATTTATCAAAATAGTCTAAAATATAAATGATAGAGTTCAACATTTAGAATTTCAGGTTTATAGTTTATGGTTTAAGATTTAGGGTTTGGGTTTAGATTTTAGAATTTTAGGTTAAAGTTTAGGGTTTAGAGTTTAGGGAATAGATTTTAGGGTTTAGTTTTAGGGTTTTGAGTTTAGGTTTAGGTTTAGAGTTTAATGTTTAGAATTTATGTTTTGGTTTTTTACAAATTGTCGAACCTACTTTACAAATACATTATTATTATTTTAAATTAATTATATGTAATATGAAGTTGTTGTTAAGACATACAATGAAATCAAATGATGGTTTTCATGCCAAATTCTAATCATTCAAGGTTGTTGAATTAGTTAAAGGTAATTGTAAACACAAAATTAGTTAATTGAAAATATTGCTTTTTAATGTTTAACCAATCAATAATCATGATAAAATTTTAATTGTTTAAGATTTAGAGTTTTCGTATGTTTTTTTCACAAGGACTATAGTCATAGACACTTGCATTTTTCTTTGTTAAAATATGTGCGCCAAATTTTTAGAAAGGGTCCGCCATAATTTTCAGACAAATTTTTACTTCCCACCAAACTTTTAGCCAAATAATTCATTTTCCGGTGAATCTTCAGATCCCTAAATCACTCACTTCCCTCTTCTTCTTAGCGGCAGAGAAGACAAAATATCTCAATCTCCTCCTCTCTCTCCATCGCGGCAGATAAGCCATTCATGAGTTTGAGCTGTTTATTTAGGTATAAATTTACAGTTTAAGTTTTTGGCGAATAATTTCTCTTCGGCTTTGGGTAATTGTCATCTTGGTTTTATTAATCTATTTAGGAAATCGTACGACTGCGGTGCAGAGACCGGACGTGAGGCTGTACCATAGCCACAATGGACTCACATCGCACTCACACGAACCCATCTACTCTCCTGGCTACTTCAGCCGCCGAGCTCTTACGCGTAACGACCGTAACTTCTCTGAGAGGTATTTGCTTCTTTTTGCTTCGTCTTAACTGTTGAAAGGGGTTTCATCAAATTGACTGCTTGATTTTTAGATTGGGCACCGTAACAAAGAACAAGGTATTTTTTAATAGAAGATTCCATGTTCTTGTGTATGTTTGTTCTCGTGTGAGTTCTTGTACATTGTTAAATTGAGTTTCTTTCTTTTCCTGAAAAGGTGTCAACTTTCTTTTCCTGATTAGATTTTATTTTTGTTCACACAGGAAATGCTTGAAGGACAAAAATAATTTTGTCTCTTGGTATTGTTTAGATAAAAGTTGAAACTTTTCTACTTCTTAGTATCGTTTATGAGTAAAAGCCTATTTCTAGAAAAAAAATTGGGTTTAGCTGTCGTAGGTTCCTTAACAAGCTGTTATGTTTATGATTCGTTTGTGTTCTTATAGGAAAATTTGAGGATGATACACAATGAAATTGGTCAAGTGTTGGTTTTGCTCTTCTACATTAAATACTGGACATGGTATTCAGGTAAGTTAATATGCCAAAAAATCACATCTGTTTGTGTGTTTTATGTATTAACCTTTTTTAAATCTTCTTCTAAGACATGCTTTGGACACATAAATAAACTCTGTTTATCAACTTTCTCTGATCTTATATATGTGAATGCCTCGTTGTTTAGTGTTTCCATGACTATCTGTATACTCTTACCGTTTGCTTTTGTGTATAAGATAGGAGTTTTCTTTAACCACATAAACAATCTCCTTATCCCTGTTTTTTTTAATGCAGCGAGCTCGTTAAAGTTTTACCGAAACTAAACTTCTGTTTATTACCAGATTGGAATTGGGGATCAATTCTCAAGGATCTTCCTTCACGGTAACATTGCAACTTCAAGATCGATTCTCAAGCATCTTAAGATGGAGTTAAGATCTTATTTATTATGCTTAATGTCATTGAACTATTTTTTTCGTAGATAGTCAAGCTTACACAGGGAGCAAGGTTGTTTGGACTGGGAATCACACAGATAGTTAAGCTTATAAAGGGATTGAGGTCGTTTGGACTAGGAATCGCACATATATAGTCAAGCTTAAAAGCATGCATTCAGATTCGGTCCCAACAAGCAGAATCTAGATAACATCCAAAGCACATTTGAGGACTTCTTATAGAGCAGTTGTTTTAGTTTGAACTTTTCTTTTCAAGTTTAAACTTTTGTTTGTCTAAATTATGTGATACCTACAATTTTTATTATGTTTGAAGATTTATTTTTTTGTTACAATATTTTTTATATATATTTTTGCTTTAAAATCAATTTATATAATTTCATTAATTTGAATATTTGTAACCAAATTTGTAGCTACATGGGCCACAGAAGAGTCTTAAAGTTTGTAGCCACCTAGCTACAGTAAATCACTAGCCACAGTTGTCACTAATTAGCAATGGAACAAGTTGTAGCCACATCTGTTGCTATTGGCTGCAGAGATTGCTCTTGCTAATCTGTTGCTAATTGACTATGAATTGGCTACGGATCAAATTTAGCGTCGGAGCTGAGGCAAGGGAATAAATTTGTCGCCATCCGTTGCTAATTTAGTTTTAGCTACATATATTGCCCTATAGCTACATAATATTCGGTAGCTATTTTAGCAAATTCTTGTAGTGTACTCTACTTAGATATCTGTCAGTAAAACTCTTGTGAACACAAATCTATCATAATATGTGACTTTGATCATCTAGTAACTGTTGTTAGGACTATCTACCCACTAAAAGTGCTGCTATATTATTTTAACTAGCTTATAAAAGAACTCGGCGCTATAATATGCAAATAAAAAAGGATCAATTTTTTTTTTTTTTGGCTAGGATCAATTTATATATTCACGGTTAAACCACGTTAATCCAGATTGACTCACTGACAGGGTGATGTAAATGATATCCCGATTCACAATCCCAACCCCCAGCTTTTTGAAGTGTTTAACCTTCTGTTGACCTCCATGTGGCTTAAACCTGAGTCCTAGACTTACCGGGTTATTCATATCTTAACACTGCTTAACGGAAAGAGAGAGATACAAATATAATAAATGAAGAACACGACAACAAGAATGTGTGCATTCGTCTCCATTGTAGAATTTAAGAAACTCGTAGAGAGAGAGCATTTTAGGGAGAAAAGAAGGGTATGTGTTTGGTTGTGTGAACCGTTTCTCTCCATCCTTAACTCTCTTCACATATTCTCTCTCTCTTTACATTGATGAAGTCGTGAACTTGTCTCTCCCAAATTCTCAGCTCTTGGGTTCGATTCCTTCTGATTTGGGATCTCTCGAATCCCTTCAAAGTCTCGATATTTTCAGGAAACCGGGGTCTATGCGGCGACCCGACCCAAATTCTCTCCCTTCTCCCCCCCCATTTCTCCCCGTCAATCATATCTGACGACGTATATTCACCGACGTCTATACGGGCAATCACCACCAAACCAAACACAATCGGTTCAAACCGGTTAATAATCCAACAACACAACAAACAGACCGGAGTCGGAATTATCGCCGTGATTTTCCTATACACATCTACATATGCAAGAAGAACAAGAGAGTTACAGGAATAGTATAATGTATGAACCCGTTCTCCAAGCCGGGACGATTTTGCGGTTCGTCGGCTTGGTGAGAATGGTTTGACTCAGCCCCTGAATTGCGAATCACACTGTAGGCAGTTTTTTTAACGGTAGAGTTACGGAATTAAGGATGATGTATGAAACACCGGTTTTTATATCGTTGAGGTATGAAGTTTGGAATAATATAGAGTTAAGGTATGTGTTCGCACAGGTAGAGAATTCAGGTCTGGATCGGGACCGACCATGTTGGGGTATGAATTGGCCGAATTCCCTAGATTTACCTTACAGAACATTCGCAACTTCCAATACTTACCTAAACCCCCTAGGAACCCAAGCCGATAATAATTTTTATCTGAAATTTTTTTATATGGTCATCTAAAAGTAGAACCTTGAGTCTCCTTAAACTACATGTAACATCAAGATCTCAAATGCAAATCACAATATCATATACTATTGTATTAGCTACAACCAGCTGCCATCTAATTAATGTCAGATGAATTGTAAAATTAATTTTTTATTCATTAATTTGCATGGGTCTTGGTTTATGACAACCAAAATTTATTAGAAGAGAAAAATCAAAAAGCCATTACGACAATTCAACCAAGACACAAACGACCAATAGTCGAGGCAAAGCAAAAATCAACCAAATTTCACCGCACATTCTTCAATGGCCAAAGAAATATTATCCAAATATATCTGCAAAACTCAGAAAAAAAAAAAGTTGCCTCATGTTCTCTTCTTTGACATTATTTTACTACATTTTTCTAAAATCTCAGGTCCTGCATAAACGAAGCAAAGCAGAGAATCCAGAAAGGGAAATACTCAGTGACATTTGGGAAACTGATTGATGGCAGCAATTTTTATATAAAGAAGAAACAAGCTTACTCGGCAAGAAAAATAGATGCCGACTAGATAATAATTCCCTACACACATAAAAATAAAAACATGTATCAGATTAGTAGTTCTAAATCATTCATCAATTCAACGCTCCTACAATGCCAACAAAAATGATATATAATCTATAATATGGTTCTAAAACATTGTGATTTTTTATGCAGCACATCTTCGATAATCTTTTAATCGAGAATTCTTAAAATCAATGATCTCTTTTAGCTAAAGAAAGCTAACCTCCATAGCTAGCTATGGAGACAAATGTGCCTTGTGTTCACTTGCCTCTAGACCAACTTTTTCCACCAGTTTTACGCTCCAGTCCCACATCAGTAATGCTTATATGTTTTGCACATATATGTACACTCAGGTACCGATTTTAAGGTTTGTTGATTTTAGTGTTTGTTTTATTGAAGATATTAAGGTCATTTTGATGCTATAAAAAGTGATAGAAATATAAGAACGGCTAACCTCAGGAGGGTTAAACTTTGCTCCAAGATTGCTGAGTTTCGCATGGGATTCAGCGTAATCCTTGAAGAAAGCATCTTGATCAGCAGCATACTTCTCGGCATAGACCTGCAATTACATTGCAGTTTCAATTTTAAAGGCAAAAAATCGTTAAGTTTCTTCGTATTGATATGTTTCAACTTCAGTTGTTTTCTTTTTACCTTGAAAGAAGGATCTTCAAAGATAGCAGCATCAGTGGGTAGGACAAGGAGATCTTCATCTCTCTTTTCCTTGATTTCCTGTAAAATTAACAATTATATTAATACACATCAGAAGGGAAAAACAAAACAGTTTCATTTCAAAGTGTAGAGAAAGAGTTATGTTCTGAAACGCACTGTGAAGTAAGAATTGTCAAACTTCAACCACTCGGGTGTCCATGACTGTCCTCCTGGTGCTCCAGGTCCTTCTTTCTATAATAGCAAATTCCAAAAAACACATAGTGAGAACTAAAAAGACAACTTCGATCAACAATACATTAGTGGAAGAGGACATGAAATGATACCGTGTACTTCGTCTCTGGCTTTCCCCAACCACTACGTTCCGGCCTAGATCTTCCTAAGGTGTGTGCACCAGATAATGCAACTATATCCTGTACTTCAAAAAAATTTCGATATTAAATCATGTACTTCATTAATCATTTTCAATAACTATGAAAAAAGTTAAACTGCAAGCAATCACCTTATCATCTAGTCCCATTCTGTAGAAAACTTCTCTGAGATGATTAGCAGGTGAAGGAGGACCAGCATCTATTCAAACATAAAACCAAACATATGACATTTCTAATGAATTAAAAAAAAAAAGTTTGAGAAACAGATGTAAACCAAAGAGCATCCATAAACAATAACTTACCAGGAAGCCTTCCTTCTTCAGGACATTCATGAGGACCAGAAGTATCAATTCTTCCATATTTCATTGGTATCTTAGGTCCTCCAGCTTCCTAAAATTTCTCAAACTTTTAGTAACCACAAAAATGTTCATAACTACTAAAAGTAGGTTACGGAATATTTACCTCTATAGCAGTAGCACTAGCCAATTGAAATAAATCAGCATAAGAGATCCCAGAGTACATTTCTTTGATATGCTGAATCAAGTTTAAAGCATTCACAAGACCTGAAACCAACAACAACAACAACAACAAAGCCTATGGTTTTAAATAGTGAAACAAACAAACAAAAGATAGTATATAACAAATGAGATACCATACCAGCATTAGCAGCATGCTTAAGCTCAATCTCATATCTCAGACTCCCATTAGCTCCTCCTCTCTGTGGCCACTCTGCTATGTTCTTGTTGTACGTACCAGCATCATGCCACCCCAAACGAACCTTTGATACAAAAAAAAACATGCATCAATATAAATAAAAATAAAACTATTCAAACAAAAAAAAAAACAACATAATTATCAATAATTGCTATGTTTTTAAAGAAACGCAAAAAGCATCAAATCAAGAAAATCTAGAAGAAATCAAGAAAAGACACCAAAAAACGTTTCAACAAGAAGAAATCAAGAAAACGAACCAAAATTGGATGGCAAAACTTGGTGTTGAGAAGCTTCTTGATGTCTTCTCGAGCACTCTTCAACTGTTCAGGATCCGTAGCTGCGTTGCATTTAGTTGTCGCGGCAGAGGTGAAGCTCCGATTCACCGATGGAACTTGGTTTTGTCTCTTCTTAAAATTAGAGGAAACTTGAGATCAGTTATATATATAGCAAAATCAAGAAAAGAGAAATGACGATTTTGAGAGTAGTAGTACCTGAGAGAGAAGCGGAGAAGAGGCGAGGGATCGGGTGAATGAGAGAGAGGAAGAGGAAAGAGAGAGTTTGGATCCGGATGAGGAGAAGGAGAGGAGACGAGAAGCGGAGATTTGAGTGCGAAGAGAAGAAGCCATGATCGGAGGAGAAATGAGATTGTTGTTGGTGAGTGTGAGAGACACACGCTCTGCTGCCATATGATGAAGCGATTTTGGGGTTTTAATGTTAGGTTACGTTTTTCTTCTTTTTTTTTGGGTTAACAGTTTTAGATTAACGGCGATTGATACGGCCACGGCGCATGGGGGGATATGAAGGGTTTTTTGAGGGTAGGTGTAGATGATTGATACTTTTTCCTGTTTTGATTTTGTCTTTAGGAGTTTACCAAAAGTCAAATGTGTCACTTATGCACTAATCACACATGTTTTTCCTTAAGAGTTGGTGTGTACCTAACAAACAATTAGCTTAGCTTATACATCTAATTAGTAATTAGGTAAGTACAGTCTCACCGAGGGCACACACATATATACAACAGAATAAAGGTTAGTAGAGAAAGAACAAATACATGCTTATTTTCTCTATCTATTTGAGTGAAACCTTTAGAAACCAAACCAGTTTTGTGTTTCTCTATTTCACCGTTGCTAGCTATGGTATTTGATCCTGAAAACAGATTTTGATCTAATTGGTTTTTTTACCCTTGCGAAGACTAATCACATCCCAAGTGTGGTACTTTTTCATGGTTACATACTCCGCATTAACAGCTCATATCCAAACTTTATTTGTCTTTTTCACAGGTTTTTAGCACAATTACTGGTTAATTTTGATAAAAAAAAACTTGATGATTAGTAGATAATTTAGCTAAAGAACAATATGATACAATAGGATGAGATCAGGCCAGGGTTTATGCATGTGTTAGGAGTGCATTTGCAAAGGGTTTCAGCGATTTTAAGAGTCCATCAATAGTAAAGATTTAACAATTTTATGGGTCCACATACTATAAGGTTTATAACCTTTAGTAATTTTTTTATAAAAATCTACAAGTTAAGTTGAAGACAATCATTTTATAACATGATTAAGTTAAAGGTCCAATTCAAAATCTTATAGTTGGCTGAATTAGAATATGATTGTCGAGCTAAAATAGAGCTGATCAGACTATAATGGAAGTTAGTTGGATTAAAATGGTTTAGACTGTGATTTTCGGAGTTAAGTATCCGTTATTCCGACAAGGTGAGCTAGTCGAGTTGTGTGGTCGACTTTCGGACACAGCGTTACGATTGTTGGGTAGCCCAACTGGTTAGCACAAGTAGATAAGTGTTCACAAGGTAAATCAGCTTTACGTCGGGTAAAAACTGCTATTGTGCCGTTAATGATAAATTTACGCACAAAAAGTGTTGTAGCGCGGGGAAGAACTTTTAATGAAATGTCGCGCACGAGAAATGGTTTAGCACGGGGAAGAAGTTGTGCGATGCTGAACAATTTCCAAACAGTTTTGTGGGGCAAAAATGTGTAACTGTTCATTAAAAATAATTTTTGTCGAGAAATAACGGTTTTCTATCACGCAAAAACACTTAAAGATATTTTGAAGGCAAAAAACTGAGAATTGACTGGGAGTTTGTCAAAAAGATCGCAAATACTTGAGATTGATCAGGTTTTGGTTTACAGTGCACAAGTTAAGTGATCGGGTTAAGTGATCGTTTGTGGGCAGACACTAGGGAATTTGCTGGATTTGTCTGTGCCAGAGGTGTCAGAAATCAATAACCGATATGCTAAGGTGAATGTGTGTTCCATGAGTTAAATTTATAATCGAAATTGCATGATTAGTTAGTCTAGAAATGTTAAGAATTGTTCTATTTACTTGTTGATATAATAATTCAATGTACTGCTCGACTTGACCGGTGGATTGATCACTTAAATGTGGGTATTAGGATCAGTTTTACACTTAGAGCATGATGTCTTGTAAAAGTTTGAATGGCTCGGGGATTTAGTCCGGTTAAACATGATTGTTGGCTTGGTCAAATATATGTAGGATTTACATGTTAGGCTGGTTGAGTTATCCATGATGTGATTATATATTTGGCTCGGTGGGACGGGTTAACCACTCTCACTAAGCATTATTTTGCTTACACCTCCTTTGTGGATGCATGTAAAGATGATAGCAATGAATGAGCTGCAGGATAAAAGCAAACGATGGGAGAGGATGATGAACTTTATTGAATATAATATTTAAATATAATGATGTAATAGCTTATTAGAAAATTCTCATTTTTTTACTGAACCTTAGATAATTATGTTCAGTAAAATTTTATGTTTTATAGGATTTGTCTAGAATGATCAAAATGTGGAAATAATTCTACATATGAAAAGTTTTTAGAAGTAACCTAAATCTGACCGACCTCGATTGGGAAAACTGGAATATAGCATTTCAGATATATTCCCACAATTAATTCAATCCCAATTAATTAAATTGTTCAATCATATCAAATTTTAAGGAAAAAAAAATATTATATCTTGTTATCTCCGCTGGACATGAAAAATTACAAGATCTACAAAATCTGGAAGTAAACAAAGCAGTCCCTTCTTTATGTTTCCAATGTGTGTTTTGTCCACAAATGCTTAGATGGAGTAAACTGAGACTTTTTTTCTCCACGTTTTCACTTTTGGTCCTCTAATTTATGATGATCTTCAGTACTAAAACAAGAATTCCCTTTGAAAGTTTTAGATGAGGATGAATTACCCAACTTTTCTTCTTTTATAATCATTGTTTTTTTGAAGTGCTCACACCTTTTGATACACAACCTTGTTGGCAAGAGTTAACTGACTCTTCTGGCAGAGTATACCAATAAATGCTTCTTCCTTTTAAAGCTGTATATAAACATCATCAAGACTTGGATATGTTTACACCTTTCATTAATCGTTATTGGATCAATTGTAAGAATAAAGAGTCTCTAATTTAGTTGAAAGAGCTCTATAATTACCAAAGTTTTTAGTTAACAATTTCTCCTTTGGTTGGAGGGCAAGAGCTTCATCTTCACTTCAAAGATGCGAGCATGGCCGACACTAAGGTGAAGCCCAATAAGCATGGATTTACAGCCTTAGATATATTACAAAAAATTCAGCATCAACTTCAATAGTATTGCTTTAGCCTAGTGGTGAAATAATGTTATATAGTTTCTTAAAATCATGGGTTCGATCCAGGTCATAGTCACTTTTTTTTGCATTGTTTTTTGCAGCCTTTTTTGTAACTTCTGGTCTTTTAAATCTCAGGACAGGCACCGGATGCAAGTGAGATTTAAAACATTTTAAAGATTCTTTTTATAGTATTCCACAACTCTTTTGCCATGTCAGAGTATGAATGAGGAGTCATGATTGAATTTTCAAGTGAGCATTAAAGGATAGAGAGCACCATCTAGTCTTCATGAACCAATTTATAGTATTTATAGTGTGTAGTCTCAAGAATCATGAAAGTAAACATGGACTAACAGCCTAAATTTGGAGGCTTAACAAAGCCCAATAAAAGAAAGTGCCAAACCCTAGTCTCTTTTATTTTCAATAGCCTCATTTCTTCCTTTTTTTCAATAAAACTTAAAAATATATAATCTCTCCAGACATCACTCTGCCAAGAAGTAATCTCAATGATTTGCCTCAACCACCATCTAGATCAGCTGTTTTATAATCAGAATCAGTTAAAAATAATCTCCAGAAACTGTTTTCAGTTTATTTTCTTCCAAATCGTTCAGTATTTAGGTTATAACTTTCTAACTGGGTGGAATTTCATGGATCTAAGACCAACATCAAATTTAGGACGACAAGACAACTCCAACGGTACCAAGGTCGGCCTCATTAGAGCCCCGACGCGCCCTTAGGCACTCCTAGAAGTCAGCAAGTGGATTACATGTGTTGTCGCCATCGCCACCACCACCGTTGATGTCACCGCCGCCACCGTTGCTGTTACCGCCGCCACCGTCGTTGTTACCGCCGCCACCGTCGTTGTTACCGCCGCCACCGTCGTTGTTGCCGCCGCCACCGTCACTGTCGCCGGTGAATCTCCGGTAAAGCATTAACCATTGACCGTGTTGACCGGTCCGTTTGTTAATTAATTCCAGTTTAATAATTTAATTTCGGTTTAACAAATCAGGTAGGGTTATCAGGTCGGGTTATCGGGTCGAGTTATCGGTGCAGACAACCTGAGTCGATCTATTGTCAGGTGCATTTGGACAGTATTCCATCTTGGTGAATCCTTGTTAAGGGTGTGGGTGATCACTTATTTGTCACGTAGGGAAATCTGATTGTTTTGTTTGGGTGTATATTCCATTTTTGGAGTGCTGAGGCTGGGACCGTCATTTGCGGTTAGCTTCCGAACCTGATGCAATCCCAAGGATGATCACTTTGAAACAGGTTGAGTGTTGGATAGATTGGCTGTGAAGCCGTGATGATGGTTGACGTAAGATGATCGAAAGGTTTTGATAAGAAACTTGCAGAATAACTTCTCAAACCAGAACTTAATCTCGGATTGGATATGACGCACTGATGTGCATGAATTTTTATAGTTTTAGGGCATGTTTTACTTGATCTTTTCATCCATTTCCTTTGCATTTTAGGTATGTAGGTTTCATTTGTGTGAGCATATGCATATGGCAGGTATTGAAGCAGTTTTGAAATCATTTGGAGCATTTTGGAGTGAACTGTG
>KE155631.1:33380-45807 GCA_000411075.1 Sisymbrium irio | reverse complement strand
TCTAAGGAAGGAAAATGGCGACCAGAAAACATCAGAACACAAATTCTGGTCGCAATTTCCCTTCTTTAGAGAAAATGACGACCAGAAAACATCAAAACACAGGTTCTGGTCACCATTTCTTTTTTTTCTGGAGAAAATTGCGACCAAAAGCCGTCAAAGCATGAAAGAGTGTTCACCATTTTCCTCCCTTAGAGAAAATAGCAACCAGAAACTATCAGAACACAAATCATGGTCGCCATTTTCTCTAAGGGAGGAAAAGGACAACCATCAAGCTCCAAAATATGAAAGCATGGTCGCCATTTCCCTCCCTCAGAGAAAACGGCGACCAAAGATCATCTGGACATAAGTCATGGTTGCCATTTTCTTCCCTCTGAGAAAATTGACAACCACTACTCTTTAAAACATCAACACTCAACATTAAACGGCGATCACGATCCTTTGCATGCTACCAGGACAAATATAGACTGAACCAGCAAGTTTTCAGATCATTTTGGCATTGTCACCTTCGGGACACTGTTCATGTACTGTTCATAAACCAAGAAAATTGGACCGGGGCGAATTGGCGATCATAAGTTACTTAAATCAAACCGGACTGAAGACGAGCTAGGTCAGGAAAGATTAAACGGCGACGTGCTAAAGAAGTTGGGCCACGGACCGGGCCAAAGTCCGTCAAAATATTTAAGTCGGCAAAATAAGGAGTTTAGCAAAGTCCCACATCGGTAGCAGCTTCTCTCGGTACCCCCAAGACTTCTAGTATATATATAGGATAGCATGTAATAGGTTTTATCCATCCCATTCTGAATACTTAGGCTTGTATTATAAGACTTTTAAAGCTTTTATGAATTCCTTTGTATTTCGGAAAAAGATCAATAAAAACAAATATTTATAATATTGGTCCTTGAGTTCTTGTTTAAACAGATTTTTAAACCCCTATTTTTATAAGTTTTGATTGTGCGAGTTTCGACTCTCACAAATGTGATATAATTCAAACAAGCCTAGCATATGATATATGTTTTCATGCGGCCAAGGTGGTATATGATGCAAGTCAATCTTAGCATTACGTGATCTAACATGTACATATGAATGATGCAAACACGCCTAGCAGTATGGATTCTAAAATTTACAGGAGTGGAATCATATAATCTCAACACAATCTTATCAATTTATGTGAAGATCCTGCAAAGATCATGTGGCCTTAATCAAGACAATAAACCGGATTTAATGCCTCCATATTCAATTTTGTGTTTAGTATCGATTTTAATCATGAGACAAGCAATCTGATATATCAATCTAGTAAGAAATCTTAAACCTCAAAACACTCAATTTGGATCAATTAATTAAAGCATTCATTCAGATTAATAATATGTAATGCACAGATTAGGGTTTGAGGGTTTTGATCCAAAAATAGGGTTTCATTCATGAAAAAACAATCAATCTAGTAATCAACCCTATCTCTCAAAAAAATCATTCAATAAGATCAATCAATATGCGATTAGGATTTAGGATTTCAAAATGGATCTAGCATATTAGGGTTTAAGATCGGGCCAATCAAAACAAACAATCTCAATCCTTAAAGACAATTAATAGATCAATCGAATCAAGCAATAAGAAACGATTTAGGATTTCAAGGTTTCATGCATCATATGCATTATGCATACATGCAGTTTAGGATTATGATTTAGGGATTCGATTTTAGGGATTCAAAACATCAGGTTTCGATTAGGTTTTTATATTTTATCATTAGGTTTCAATTTAGGGTTTCAGATTTAAAACATATTACGTGAATCAATCAATCTAGCATCCTAACTCTCAAGAAATTTAATAAGTTCAATCAAACAGATCATGTACAAATTAAATTAGGGTTTTATAAATATGCTGGTCGGATTTGATCAAGTTTTAAAATGTGTGAGAACAATTAACCTAGCATGCGGTTTCTATCCCAAGACATTCTAAACAAATCAATCAATCAATAAATCTAGCAAGCTTATCATTCGGGTTCTATTATAGTTTGGTGCTTAGTATCCGACTAGTTTGGTTCTAGCATGTAATTAGGTCTAGTGATTTTAGGATTTATTGATTTTAGGGTATCAAGAATTACATTAATCACCAATTGGGTTGAACGGACCGAACAAGAGAGAAAGATCGCAAGCTGGAACTTCTTGATTAAAGTTTGCGGACTAGGACGACCTGAATACGGGCCGTGAGATTGGAACTTTCCATATATCGGGTGGACTTGCGGTATGAGCTAGACGGCTGTCCTGTAAGATTAGGGTTTTCGGATGATCAAAACTTATAGGCGGCTGTCGATTTAGATTCGGGTTTTTGGTGGCTTAAGGTTTTAGAGTTTCGTGCTGATAACATGTTGTAAACTAATAGGAGATTTGGTATATTTATTCAATGATCATAAAGTCCTTTTATATAAGGATTACAAAATATAAAAATATGGAAAATATCATTTTTCTAATCCTAATATGAATAGGAAAACTACTAATATAAGGAAAAGGAAAACCACCTATGATACATGTGGGCCGGATAGGCATGTAGCCTATGGCTTGGTTATGGATTATCCACTATATGATTTATAACAACAAAGACTTTTTTCTAATTAACCGACTTAAGTTTTATTACTTTGTAAAGTTTTTACAAACAAGAGACATAAGGAGACTTTTCAATCGTGTTTGATTGATTTTCTTTTTTTTGCTCATTACATTGCTACAACAATTTTTCCGAAACTCCCTCTCGCACAATAAGCTCTTTAATTCATTATCTCCCTCTAAAACTCAAAACACTTCTTCCGAAACCATTTCCTGTGTAAAAATTCCATACCCAATGCTTTTCAAAATTGTTGAACAAAATGTTAAATTAACATTAGAGAAACGTTTTGTTACCGCTTTTCAGTAATCCTTGTGAGTACCTCAGAGTGTTCATTTCTCAGGCGAGAAATCTCATTCTTTAATAGCTTCAGAGACTTTCTTTAAATGGCTTCAAGAAAAAATAGTAGACTGAAGTCATTCACTTGATAGATACATTACAGTAGATTTGGGGATGAAGTAAACCGTTAAGCTCGAACTGAGAAGCAAAGAATTTTTGACTGGATTTCCAAATTCACCTTGATGAAGATGAACAGGACAAAAAGAATAATCGAAACCTGATCAAACGTGTCCTTGTAAACAGAGATTTAACATAGAATCGCTCCTCAATATGATTTAATGGGCCTTATTGGCTTAAGTAGGCCCAATAAGCATGTTCGAAGAACAATATGATATCTATATATTGCTATTCATAAGAACCAAATCACCAATATTCACAGTAGGCATACATGTATTGTTTGGATTCAATTTGTTTTTTTTCTTGAGGTATATGATATTTTGAATATATAAATATTGGAACTTATGAAATTAAGATATTTTTTGTTTATTTTCTATCCCGGATAATATTCTTCAGTTTATTTTTTAGAGGGACACATTAGTTGGACCCTTCAACCTGCTAAGTGCCGCCCATGCACACTGGTTTTCAACATCTCGAAAACACAATTTAGCACACCAGCTAGATGAGATTTTAAAGTCTTTCAAAACTATAAAAAACAGGGAGGTAAGTCGGAAAAGCACGACGCTTAAAATCAGACAATGCATAGCTTAGCAAAGTTGTCTTTCGAGAGGCTAACCTATTGAAACATAGTAAAAGTGCTTCTTAAAATACTGGTTTATAAACACTCTTGATGGAAACGCAAACATGCATTTGTTAAAAGCATGACATGTCTCTGCTAACGAAATGTCGAAGAAAACTGACTAACATGGTTCTAAGCAACCTAAACATAAATGAACAAAAGCGAGTGAAAACTTCAAACTACTCCAGTTCCTATAACTATGCTTAAAATCCTAGCATGCTCCTATTATAAACAGGTGGCAATCATAGCATCTCAACATACATAAAACAAAGTCTGAATGCATAAAACCGAAAAAAAAAATTATTAACATAAAATAACCATCAGGATGAAATCCGAACAATTTAATAAAAATGGCTTCAAAGGACACCACAACAGGAAAAATAACAAAGGGAGAAGAGACTGGATCCCTAGGTGAGATCTTCATTCGAGGTCTTTTCGCCAGCTATCTCTGCAATACCCGCAGTGCCCTTGTTATCCCTATGAACTATTCCACACCAAATTCCTTAACTTTGCTATCAATCGAGACATCTATATATAAAAGTGATAAAATCATGCTAAGCACAATAAGAGACACTTCTTGATCAAAGAAAAGTTGCTTCTTCAAGGTCGATTATTTTTTATCAATTTATAAAGTTTTGGACAAAGAGATCATTCAAAATTCAATCCATGATGATATATAATAATTTCATACCATTTTCATCATGTTAAATGTCCAAAAAGACCCCAAAATGATGACTTTGTTTACAGCCCAAGAGGAGTGACGAAAATTGAAGAGCAATAGACAAATGAAGGTCAAGAGTTGTTCAACTCAACTATTTAATGTAGTCTTGGTCTTTACTTTGTTATTTGTAATTTCTAGTTTTAAGACAATTAATTTGTCCACACAAGTATTTCTTATAAATACTTTGTAATCTCAAATAAAATAAGCTTTGAGTGATTATTTTTGGAAACTTGAGAGTGATTCTCACTTTTCTTTCAATGGTATATAATATCCATTGATATTTTCGATCCGTCTTGGTGTGTCATATCCAAGAGATCAAACCGATTCTTCATGGTGCATCATATCCAGGTGATCATCCTCTTTGTCGTCTATGTGCATCATATCCTAGCACATTGAGTTGGGTATACCAAGTGCATTCCGGATCCCTTGACGGTCCCTACGATCCATCGGTAAATCAGAAGCCATCCGCAACTTCTGTGTGACCGTTCAATCCACATCCTTTGATCTTTGAGACTTCACGGTTTCTTTGATGAAAAGATTATCCATTTACCCCCTTAGAGTGCATTTTCTTGGGAGGATTGTATCAAAAAGGGAGGCAGAAGCCGCGAAACTGGAAGGATGAGCAAGACACTCTTTCTGCTCAGCCATCACATGGTCGAATGAGCCCTTGCAATCCCAAAACTATATCTTCATCTTCTCCACTTTAGACCGCTCTTCTGCCACCTCTTCGGGATTGATCCTGTTAAACACTGCAATCACTTTGGAGTTACAAAGTCCCATCTCGTAGCAAGACTAAACATACGGCTTGAAACCAATTTATCGACTGCTTGAACTTTATCTTCCCAAGAAGGGCGTTTGTCCATTGCTGCCTTGTACCCATCACTTAATGCCTTGTACCCATCACTGGATGTCCTCCTATTCTTCACCTGGAACGCACTTTCCTTCTTCGTGAGCTGTCCCTCCAGGGTTTTCACCAGCGATTCCAAATCATCCTTGGCATTGGCAAGGTGGGTGGAAAGGGAAGCACCACGATGTGGCCGGCGCCCTGAAATCAGCAACCTCTTTCTTGAGGTTCTTGAGCTTCAACTCATGGGTGAAGGTCATGGCATCCAGCCTCTTTGTCAAGCTTCAAGTTAGTCTCATGGCACTCCACCTCAGAAACAATCCTCTCGTACTCACATACATCTGGGTTAACCAAGGTAAAGAGCTACAAAAATGGAAAACTAACGAGAAAAGGACCAATCATGAAATATGGCAAAGAAAGTAACAAAAAAGCATACCGTCATTCGAAAATTGACAATGTCGATGTACGTTTCTGCAATGGCCAACTCTGCAGGATGATAGATAATGTTGCAAGGATCCATGATCATCATCATGACATCTAAACATTTCTTTGAGTTTAGGTTTTTTAATGCACCAAAAGTGGTTGTTTAAATGATTGAAAGAGCAAATTGTCCTTAGCCAACGACATTTGATGCTACTGCGGTTTGTGAACATATCAAACTTTCTCTTAAAGCTTGTCTAGAATTCTAGGTTGAAACGACAGTTTAGAATTCTAGTTTGTTAGATAAAGTTGTTGATGCCATGACAGGGGATCAGTCTTACTTTAATGTTTGAGTTTGAGACATATGTTCTTAATTATTCCCTGAATAGTTGTTCGATTCATGATCTCTGACTTTCCTGTGAATTACCCTTGATCTAATGTCTTGTTTAATCATTTTTAATCTTATTTACATATTCGTTTATTACTGTGACAACTAAAATACTCATATCTTCTCGTAGCTTAGATTTATAATGTAACACTGTCATGTGGATATCGAATCACTTATATTAAATCGCATACTGTGCACTTGCAACAAAAACTATGATATAAATCCAGTGAATCAAGATCGCAAGAGCAAGTCCAGCGATCTCACATCTTCTCTTTGCAGACGATAGCCTATTTTTTTGCAGAGCAGAGACCAGACAATGTGAAGACTTGATGAAGATCATTGACTAATATGGGCGTGAGTCAGGTCAACAGTTAAACAAGTCAAAGTTGTCAGTTCTCTTCGGTTCAAAGGTTCCCCCGGATCTAAAAAATGCTCTAAAGAGTAAATTAGGGATCAATCAGGAAGGAGGCATGGGTACATACCTTAGCCTACTGGAGAAAATATGTGGATCAAAGAAACAAGTCTTTGTCTTTATTCAGGACCATTTAAATAATAGGACAAACGTATGGTCGGCAAAGCTACTATCTAAGGAAGGGAAAGAAATTCAGATTAAGTCTGTAACTCAAACAATTCCGACACATGTAATGTCTTGCTTCGTATTGACTAAAGAGGTGATTGATAAACTAACAAGTGTGATATCTCGCTTTTTCTTGAGTAACAAGCAAGAGTCTCGCAGTATTTACTGGATAGCATGGATGAAAGTTTGTACCTCACTAGAGGAAAGAGTGCTAGGCTTCCGAGATTTCAACTTAGCACTACTTGGCAAACAACTGTGGCGACTTATGCAATCTCCAGACTCGCAACTCGCTTGGGTTTTGAAAGGAAGATACTACTGGAAATCTTCCCCACTGGAAAAAGGGGCTGCTTCAGTGGCATCATATGTGTGAAAGAGTATCATGGCGGCGAAACCATTCTTCTAACTGGACCTAAGGAAGACGATTGGGACTGGAAGAGAGATGACTGCGTGGGGAGATAAGTGGATACCTACAACCCCGGCCAGACCGGCATTAGATAATGGATGTTACCGAGACACGGATCTCCAAGTTCATCATCTTATTAATCATGACACTAGGGAATGGAACCTCAAGCTGCTCAATGCATTTATTTCTCCGGAAAAGAATCCACATATTTTGAGCCTCCGACCGAGCCGTAGAGATAGAAAGGATAGTGTATGCTGGGATTCACAAAATAGGTCAATATTCGGTCCGCTCCAGGTATAAAATAGCTATAGAGATGACCAACGAACAAGGAATCCCAGTAACTATGAAATCAAGTATAAAGACTCTTAAAAAGAAGGTGTGGAAAGTTAAAACCGTAAGAAAGATCAAGCAATTTATGTGGCAAGCATAGTCGGGTTGCGTAGCAACAAGTATTCTGATGAATTGATGTTGTGGTACATATAGAAGATGCCCTCGATGCAGGGCGGAGGAAGAGTCTATTAATCACCTGCTCTTCCTTTGTGCACCGGCTATGCAATGCTGGGAGAAGAGAGTCTATTAAACCTGAGTCTGTCACTTTATATTAACTTTGATTACCTTTTCTGGAGAGTAAAGGAGAGTGGAGTGAAAGAAAACAGACTAGATATGTTGCTATGGTTAATCTGGTATCTGGAAAGTCAAGAATGAGAAAGTCTTCAAAGGAGCTGAGATCTCACCTATCGTCACTTTGAAGCTAGCATAAGAAGAAGCTATGAACTGGAAAATAGCACAAGTCATAGAAGAATCGGAGGAGTTTGCAGAAGAGATATCAGACACACCGCGGACACATACGGTGGTCGATGCTGTCAACGTCTGTCAGGTGGACGCCTTTTGGTGCCACGCGGCAAAGACAGTAGGATTTGGATTTGTCACCGTGGAAAATAAAGAAGTGACAAAATAGGAGTTTGTGCTAGACAGAACAACAGATCCCCGCTACGCGGAACTGGAAAGCTTAACTTGGGGAATGAAAATGATGATTCTGTAAGTACATAAATTTTGAAAATTTTGAAAAAAAAAAACCAATTACAAGTACATAAAATACAATAAATAACATAAAAGAATTTAAAATAATAAGAAAGATAAAAATGAATTTATAACGAGATTAAAGTTGAATAGGAAAAGAATGAAAATTCTTATAGTTTTAGAACATAAATGGGATAAGTCGGAATGAAATGAGATAAACAAGAATTTTTATTTTATAAACTTATCTAAAAAATAGAATAAAAATAAAACATAAAAGTTTCAGAAAATCAAAATTGTTCATTTAAGAAATGGTCTTATATGAAAATGTACAAATATATGAGTCAACAAAATCAAAAACAAAAACAGATAATACGATAAAATGAATTAATAATTACATGAAACCCTATATAAACACTAAAAATAATAATATTGACACAAAAAGTAATAATAATATGTAAAGAATTTTAAAATAAAAATCTGTCGAAAAATCCACGTTAAAAATGAAATAATAATTTGTGTGAAGCGTGAAACTCCCTTAGTATACTATAATCTTTGGCTGTGATCCTCGAATGCTAGAATTGGACGAACACTGTTACCTCAATAATTTGTTTCAATACGAAAATTGGATAATGATGGAAAAACAACAGAAGATCATATTATTCAAAAAAAAATCACTTATTTATATACGGAAGTAAAGATGACAAATGTACGCAAGGAACGTAATGAAATGATACATTATACAATAATGGAATGGGGCATTTCAGTATTTAAATCTTGACCACGCAACTGCAAACAGTTGGAAAGCAACCCGACCTACCCACTAAATCTAAATTGCCACATTTTATTATATTTGGTTGCAAATTTTTCAAGAAACCAATTTATACAACTCAATATGTGACCTAGTTATCATACTAGAGAATTCAATATGAAAGTTTTCGTGTTGTACCCTTTCAAAATTCAATTAAAAAAAACATAACTAGGAAACGACATTTCCCAAAAGAGATAGTAACAGAGATATAGACAAATCACTTTGATAGTACATAGTAAGATTATGAATTCATGATGTTTAGTGCAGAAGTACTGAGTCCACTAGGTGTTTAGTTTTTCGTAGTTTCGTATTAAATACGTAGTGAACAAGATTTCTACAATGAAATGTTAATGAATATACAATGTCATGAATTTGGATTATTTTCAAAGTCTAATATGAACTCTGAAAACTTCAAATCTATGATCTCATTTCAAAAATATTTGTAAATCAGGATGAGTCATTTAGATGTCACCACCAGAAGAAAATTGTTCATTCGAGTATATCATTTTCTACGGTTTAAACTACAGGAAAAACTTAATAATGGCATACTGTTAAACGCCAAGTGTTATTTTAAAAATTTTAAATCTCAATCGCATCCATTATTCTTTATTTCAACTTTTTGCCAGATGTCTCGGGAACAAATCCAAATTTACATGAAAGTCGTTTTCGTTTACATTTTTCTTTCGGTTCTTTACACACTGTCAATTTCATTTAATAATATAATGCCACTGACCCAATCGAGAAAACTTGAATTAATGCTTACCGTTGAAACTTGACACAATCTCTCACTGCCAGATTTCCTCCACCTCAGCCACAAATTGTCGTTTTTGGTGGTCTACCCAATTATATTTCGTAACGTTGCATCAACCAAAGCCCTCTTCCATTATTTACACCTCTACAATATTTTTTGAATAACAGTAAATAATTTATGTAAAATAATTTCCGATGTACCAAAACTACAATGGTAAAATCTTTTTGAATGAGAAAGATTGCGTTTCCAATGTACCAAAACTACCATGGTAAAATCTTATTATATAAAGTTTGATTTTTTAAAAGGGTGAATTAGTTTTATATCATTCAAAAGTTGAAAAATTAAGTTTTTAAGAATCTGATTTTCTAAATTAAGTAAATAATAGAGAGGAATAAAAAATCTGTCAATAATATCCTTTTTATTTAACATAATTACAGAAAATATCATTAATTAGAAAATACTATTTATTATCCAAAATTACACGTTATCATGGGAATATTGTTATAATCTATTATACGATAACATTATTATATGTCAATACATACTATATTATTGCATGCTAACATTATTATACGGTAATACATAATATACTATTAGCACGCTAACTTTGTTACACGTTAATACATCATACATTATTATCACGTCAACTCTATTATATGGTAACAATATCCAAATGTGTAGTGTTAGCATGTATATTATGTATTATCAGATAACATATATTACATTATTAGTCAGATAACATTATTAGCGGATAACGTCTCCATGTTGTTATCTCTCTCATATATCTTCCTCTTCCTCTTTCTTGAATCTCTCCATCTCCCTCTTTCTCTGTGTCTCGCTGAGTCTCTCATAACTTTCTCTCTTTGTCTCTCTCTCTCTCTCAATCTCTCAACTTTCTCTTTGTTTCTTTCTTTCACTCTCTCATAATTCTCTCTCTTTTGTATTGTTATTGATCGAAAAAGAAGAAAAATGGTTACATGGCAAATAACGTAAATTTGATGAAAATGAAAACATATAATTATAATTAAATAAAGAGACAAGAATACTATTTATGTCAGTTAATTTCAGAATTATCTTGTGCTAGATACTGCAATGCTCTTTTTAAAATTAACAATTAACAATAACGTGATATGTATTAAGTTAAGTTATTATTTTATATATTTTAATGGACTTGAAAATCTGAATGAAATCAGTGTTATTGAGTCTTTATTTTCAAAATATATATTAAAATCATGTGTTATTGGCTATATGATTTATAAATTTAATTAAAATCATGTGTTATTTAATCTTTTGGATTTATTAAGAGATTTGATTTCATAATGGATTTGGGTAGATTTGAGTGAAATTATTGTTAAAAATATAAAGACTAAAATCCGAAAGAAAACCATCAGATTTATACATATTAGTTAAAATTCATATGTTAGATTTGGAATCAGAATATGTTTTTAGATTTATAAATTCTATACAAATTTCTGAATCAATAAATGAATAACACCCTCTAATGAGTCGATCAGATATTAAATATATGTAAATTTATTACATCTTTTAAAAAAATATAAGTTTACTTTTTAAATTAAAATCAAAAAATACAAAAATCAAAAATAATAATTAGTTTCATTAAGAAAGAAAAAGGAAAAACCAATTTATTTTTAAAAGAAATCCATATTTATTCATTAATAAATTTTTATTTCAAAAAATAAAATGAAATTTATTTTTAAACTTTTTTATTTATTTAAAGGGATTAGTTTGGTAAATTTTAAATCAATTAGAAATTTATTAATTGTCTTTATGGGTTTATTAGGTATCTCAATTATAAATTATAAAATATAATTTTGGATAACTTAACCAGAATTTAAAATACTAGATTAAATTTTAAAATATAATTATGCAGGTTATCAATTATATATTTTAAATAGTTTGAATTAAAAATTTAATTAATTTTTTTTCCTTTTTTACTAATCCTAAACTTCAAACTAAATAGCAATTATTCACATTTATATATATAATCAACTTTCTCATAAAGAAATATTAAGTATGCTTTGTCATTCTCTTGGTATAATTTATATAATCTATTATAGGTTAATACATATATACTAATAAAGTATGCCTTTCTCTAGTAAATCATACTCCCTCCGTTTTTTATTATTTATTGTTTTGGAGAATAAATTTTGTTTCAATTTTTTTGTTGTTTTGAGTTTTCAAAAGTATATTTAGCTTTATTGTAAACCGTGTGACCAATAATATTTAATGTTTCTTTTTAATAATTAGTTGATTTATTTTTTATATATTTTTTATATATTTTTAATGATATTTTTTAGAATAAAATAAGTGCGTAAATTCTTGTGCAAACACATAAAACAACAAATATTATGAAACAGAGGGAGTATTAAAGTTAGTCATCCAAAAATAATAAAAGTATTTATAACTAGATATTTGAAATCCATGTAATAAAGATAAGAATATCTATGATACATATTAAATTAATTAAAATTATGAGTTATAAAAAAATTGAATAATTTAACATCAAATTTAATAGATATTTGAATATATTATGGATATTATTATGATAATATAATTTTTTGCAGTTTATGAAATTTTTAATGTATACACTAAATTTAGTTTCTAATTTCAAACCTTTTTTGTTTTGTTGGTTTTTTTACTTTTTCTCTATAGGATATAAAAATTTATTTAAAATAATTCAACATAAATATTAATATTAAATTTTATTTTTATCCTCCGATCAGACATCTCCTTATCTACTTTATAAAATTATAATTTCAAAAATTAGAATCATATCACGATACATAAAAATGAACGATTTCAAATAC
>KE155631.1:22345-33143 GCA_000411075.1 Sisymbrium irio | reverse complement strand
ATATATATATATATATATATATATATTTATTTAACGAAGTACTATCAATGATTTGTGAGAATTTTTACACGAATTCAAATATAAAATATGGAAATAAGTTGAAAAGTGTGATGTAAATGTATGTTAAGAATTGTTTTCCTTTAATTGTTGGCCATTTTCTATTTTCTAGTTTAAAAACATTTATTAAAATTTATTTGGTGGATTTAACATTATGAATCAAAATGCATTTATTATTTTTTAAATGTCATCAACTCAATTCAATTTAAACAATTGATTTGTCCATCTAAACATAATAACGCCATAGTTTATTTTGTTTAGTCGAAGACTACAACTCGACTTTTTATATATATTTCTACTACAGTATAGCTTTTTCTTCAGTTATATGTTCTAACAATCCCTTAATAGACATATTTTGGTGGATCATGATTTATTCCCAAACAATTTTAGTTGAATATATATATATATATATATATATATTATTGCAAAAAAAAATCTCTGTTAATAAGAATTTTTTTTTTCCTTACTCCATTATAATATAATTGAGCAACTCCTCCACATTATACATAAAACCTGATATTTCTAAACTTAATGATGAAACAAATTACTAAGAATAATTTTACTAAAACATGCCTTTGTAAAATATATTTTTGTTGGTATGAAAGGTGACCCATACCAAATACCAAAGTTTAGCGGAAAAAAAAAAATTATTGCGTACCTCTACTACCTTAATTTGTTGTTACTATTCGAATAAGCAGATTTATAGAAAATATATGATATCAGGTGTTTACGAAAAGGTAATCATGAATATTAAATATCATATTCATGTGATAGTTTAGTGGTTTAGCAAAAAAAACTTAATTTTTTATTACATGTTCAATTTTTTTTTTAGATAAAGGATTTTCTTAAAATTAATTTTAAAATTTACTCTGACTCTGAAAAATAATATTCCCTCTATTTCAAAATATAAGTATTTTGGATGAATACAATATTATTAAAATTTTATAATTGTTTCTTTTAAGTGTGATTTAAAATACAATTAAACCAACTAAAAAATATAGTTGTTTAATAGTATTTTCCCCACACAATTCAATATACTATAAAAGTAAAAATTACATTGAATATGGAAAAAAATTAATTATGAAAAAGAGTTTTAAAAGAAAAAAACAGGAGTAATATTTAGGTCCAAACTTTAACATAACTTTAAAAGATAATCATGAATGCTAAATGCAAATTGCTACAAGGATTAGTTTAATATTTTAGTTTAGATATTATTATCTCAATTTTGTTTCTAAATTTGGATTATGACATCGGGTTTTTGTGTGTGTAGATGTAGCATCGTTTTGTCTCCATCATAATTCATATCTGCGTTTTTTTAGTCAAAATGCGTATTTTTGTGTGTGTGTTTGTATAAATGAGCAAATAAAGCAAAAAATGCCAAACATTTCAATTCACATCGATGGGAGTTTCTTGCACTTTCCAAGAGACCCCAACCGCAATAATTAGACTTTGTTTTCCCCTTTCAGAGGCAATAATGTAATCCATATTTTTTCTAAATCAGCAAATAAATAAAATTTTTTCATATCTCAATATTATAAGAAACAACACACTCTTTGTAGATAATGTAAATAAGGTGAGTACCTATGCACCCAACTTTATATGATACAGAAAGAGTCTCTTTTCTTCATTTCACTACTGCTTAACTGTAATTGTCTTTACCTCTATTTTTTCTTTTAGAAAAACTAAAAAACTGTTAGAAGGATTAATGTGAGGGAAAATGGGAGTGGAAGGAACAATGGCATATATATCGGAATTGTTGAAGATGAGGAGGAGGAAAAGGAAGAAACAAATGCAGACAGTAGCTCTCCGAGTTGCTCGTATCGACTGCGAAGGCTGTGAACGTAAGATCAAACATATCCTATCTGGCGTCAAAGGTATGCATGTGTCTACATAGTATATGGAAGCGTGTCCCCTCTTGCACCGCCCCTGTTATTAAACCATTTTTATTCAATGGCTAGTGATGTTATCAGAAGCTACATAAGATGTTAAATGAAAATAAATTTTGGTTTTCCAATTTTTGATATCCGAATTCCGAAGCCACAAGATGTACAAGTCTTAATTATTGCAGTTGGGTCTCTTAGAAACTACAAGAAACTTCCATCGATTTAAATTGCGGTGAAGTTTGTTCCATCTACTAGTTCTTGATGATAAATGAATAGAAATTTTGGGTTTCTATAGATTTAGGCATTACTATGATTTTGGATCTATGAATTTATTTTTTATATTGTTTTCTTCAGTCTCATATGACATATATAAATTTTGAAAATATATATTATTGGAAAAATTTATCCACAACGATATATGTCAGATTTTTGTGTGACTACACAATTATGGGGTGTGCAAAAAATAAAAATAAAAATAAAAAGCGATAAAAATATATGGCCTCGTTGAACGATAGAAAATGTGACAGAATTCAGAAAATGAAAATTTTAATTTGGGTTGGACTTGTAGTGCTAGGTTATGTTCTTGAGAGTTTCCTTTATATCGTCATAATCTTTTTGCTTTGGACTAATTTTTATAGGGGTTAAATCGGTAGACGTTGATGCAAAGCAGCAAAAGGTAACGGTAATGGGATACATTGAGCCTAAGAAGGTTTTGGAGGCGGCCAAGTCGACGAGGAAGAAAGTGGAGCTATGGCCGTATGTTCCGTACACTATGGTGGCGAATCCGTACATATCTCAAGCATATGACAAGAAAGCACCACCGAACATGGTTCGGAAAGTCCCCGACATGGCCTCTGTCAAGGAGACCACCGTGGATGACTCTTACACCATAATGTTTAGCGACGAGAATCCTAATTCTTGTTCTATCATGTAGTGGGTGTGCTTTTTATAAGTTAAATAATTATATTACTATGATTATATATACACATAAATATATACAATATACATATATACATATATTCGATATAATCCTTGCATGAAGTTTGGGTTTTAATTAAATATAGGGTGAAATTTTCAAAATTTCTATCAATACTTAAAAAGTTAAAAAACAAAGGTGTTTTAGTCGATTGTTGTTTTACAATTAAAAAAACTGGTTTGGTGTAAACTAGGTGATATCTACTATATTAAAAAAGAATCCTTTTTAAAATTAAAATTTTAGTTAATGTATTATTTATTTAAAATGTTATTGTGTATTTAAAAAATCATTAAGGATATTTAATTAAATAAAACAAAAAATTATCAAGAACTATCCACTATATTTTGTCCACATCCAAAATCACTATAATATTTCTTTGTAGACATAGATGCATATCCACATTTATATTGTTATGTGTTTGTATAGTTCATAGATTACTGTCCACATTTATGTTTCCATGAAGTTGCTAAATATCATTGGAAAATGATGATTATTTTGGCATAACAATGTTTTTATCCACTATACCTTTGTCCACTATATCTTGTACACATCCGAATTCACTATAACATTTCTTTGTGGATATTAATGCATGTCCACATCCACGTGGTTATGTGTTTGTATAGTTTATAGATGGTTGTCCACATGTGTTTGTATAGTTCATAGATGGTTGTCCACATTTATGTGTATATAAAGTTTCTAAATAGTATTGAAAATGATGATTATTTTGGCATAACAATGTTCTTGTCCACTATACCATGTCCACAATATCTTGTCCACTCATAAATATGTTCTTGTCCATTATCTACTGTCCATATTTTGTATCGAATTCACTATAACATGATTACATATGGATATAATAAATTGATATATATGGATAAATATGAGTTGATAGAATTACATAAACTGATTTTATATTTGTGTCCACAATTTTTTTATAAATATCTAAAGTATATCAAAATATAGACAAAAAACTATGCTTTTCATTATGAAATAAAAAATAGTTTTTGTTTACTCAAAAATAATAAAATAATCAAATTAATATAGTAGGGGAGATAATAAAGTATATAGTAATTTTAAAACAAAATAAATAAAATGAGAAAAGAGAAAATTAAGCGTATAAAGAAAAGAAGAGGAGAAGAGTTTTGAAGACAAAACTGACATTTAATAGTGTAAAAGTCACTCAAAACATCAAAGTTTCTATTTTGTAAAGTAAACTCAAAAAGTCACATATAATATAATAAACTCTCTCTCAATCTCAATATCTCTAAGTCTCTAACTCTTAATCTCATCAACCACATCCCTTTATATAAGACTAGGGATTTACAGCTTTCCTTATTTCTCATAACTTCCTATTCTTTATATGTTTAGATAATCACTAAACATATTTAACTAATCTTATTTTCTTTTAATCTTGCTTGAGACTCAAGCTTAATCCAACACACTATCCAACATATCCGATCCCAAGTAGTAAAGAATTAATTCCAGAGATGATTGTCAGTTTAGACAGTCTACGTCTCTATTGACTTTATGGCATGCAAAGAAGGACTGATTCCTGGATTCCTCCTCACTATTGCACAAAACATAACCACTACTTTTTCTTGTGTTCAAGTATCTTATTTAGTCTCCTATAGATAAATGTTTTAGACATGCAAGCTAAGCCAAAAAGAATATTTTTTGTGTGATGTGCTTAAAACATATGTATTTATATGAAGCTGTTGTTCAATGAGTTGAACTAATTTGGTTCCAAATGCTTTTAGTTAAAAGTTCCTTTTAAGTTTATCCTCAACGACTCTCTACAACGGTGTTGGTGTGGGATCTTCATATTCCAACTGTGAATCCAGGAGATCACTCCGAAAATCAGTACGTTTCATCAATTGAAAGAATTACTGCGTAAGTCACCACCAAATTACCACAAAGAGAAGAAATAAGGAAGTCAGATTTCACCGAACGACCTAAAGCCAGACAACAAACACAAAGTAAAACACTATGAGAACAAGATCAGAGCAAGGGACCAAAGGAAAGTCAGGGAATAAAGACTCGAAGTGCGGAGCCATAAAGAATCAACAAGAAACTTAACTTATGGCCATTATATATTTATTCTTTAAGGTCGTAATTGATGTATTTATAGGAAATTATTCTCCTTCATTGCAAATACATAAGTGTCAGTGATTGTATAAATAGGAGCCTCAAATCAATGTGAGAGATATCTTTCTGGGCATACATATCCGGTAATCAATAAAAATCATTCACTACTTTTCTTTAAATTCTTATACTTATTTTCTTTGCTTCTTGTTTTGGTTTAGATCTTAACCAACAACCTATAAACATCTTCAAATAATCAATAGTTGTAGTGAATCATAAGATAGAAAGTATCAATAAACAGACAATAGATATTGGATAGAGAAACACATTGAAAACATTTTGTTCACTACCTCTCCAAAATTTCTCAAGCCATACCTGAATATTGTTCCCTAATCTTAAATTCTATGGAGATTATGCAAATTCCATTCACGAACACTTTGTTTAGTTTTACTTCATCCTCCTCAGATTTTACTTTGTAAACATCTCTCTTTCCATAAAAAAAAAACACTCTGGCACCAGAGAAGAAATTGTTACCTGCATCGGAGAAGACTTTGAACATCAGTCTTTCTCTTTATTGTGGCGGCTGGAAAGTCTTATGTGGCGGACAGCCGGTGAAGCTGATGAGAACAAACCATTTGATCTGCATTTGTACACGATCTATCGATATATAAGTCGATATAGTGAGCGGCGAAGGAGATTTAGTTTGGCAAAGACAATCGAATCTGCAAAGGATTTTGTGAGATTTTGATATTTCGATGAAGCAATTTCTGGTGAGATTTGAAGCCGGAGATGGTAAGATTGAAGTCATAGAGAGAAAAATTGAAGAGGATATCACGATAGGAACATTTAATTTCAGGGTTATTTTTGTCATTAACCAATAAAAAGTGCAAAAATGAAAATAGAATTGAGTAAAGTGTAAAAGTGAAAATATGTATGATGAAATGTTTTATTTTTTGTGTTAATTTTCCATCTTCTTATATTATTATATTAGCTATTATTACTATTGTATATTATAATGTTACCAATTAATATTCATTTTTATACCATCATTTTGTACTAATATTATTTGTACTGCAGTATTTGGTAATGCTAAATTTTGTATTCTTATATTTTGAACAATCTAATTATCTCTAACATATCACTATTTATAACATTTCCAATCAGACCCATAATTATTTTTTCTCCCAAACTTAAATAACATTGTCCCCAGTGTTATTGAACTGTAGAATTTGAAAGAATCCAAAGTACAAACAAATGAACAAGGTAAAGCCAATAATATACATTTTCTCTAAGCTTGATGCATGGCCGGGCTAAACTTCTTCTTGCGCAAGAAAAACATTGTAGATATATGGTACATAAAGTTTGGATCGGGCCTAGATTCTTAAACACAATCACGAGTAATGAAGATTCTTCAAAGTTGTTTGCCCCATGATCTGGTCAATGGCCAAGGAGAAAGCTCCGCAAACTCCAAATCGAATGAATCAGAATGTTCGATATAGTGCATGGAGGGATTGGCACGATCATCATCCAATCAAACCTGAATCAAAATTACTTCCTCAAGAGAACCTCAGAAGATCGACTTGGACAGTAAATAACTCAAGACTGGTCGGCAGAATAGTCGTTAGGTCAAGACTGCACACCTTCAGATCGTATCATCACACACGATACAATAAAAATGATGGGATACTGGGTAACTTTGGATTCTTCCCGTTTCAAGGCTGATCTGGCTCGAGCAATTGCCTTGTAATGCTTCTTAGCTTGGTGAATCTGCTCTCCAACCTCATTTTTCCCAGATGGATTTTCCTCTTAAGGTTCTAACCCCATATGTGCATGATATGGCGCAGAACTGTTTTCTATGATTATGTCTGTCATCTCCTCCGCTCTGAAATTCTCTTCATCGGCAAGAAAATGAATTAAGTCAGAAACTTTAAAACTTAAACTGCTATTTACCTTTTCGATAAACTTGATAGGCATTGTAATTAATCTTTTTGGTGATTATGAATGGACCATCTACTTTGGGTATGAGCTTTGATCTTCTTTCAGCTGGAAACAGATCCTTCCTCAGATAGATTTAAACAAAAGTTGGGGGGAAAGTTGAGAATTTGAGTTCAGTTATAACTTGAATGTACCGGGGGAAAAGCTGAAAATTTGAGTTAAAATTTACGGGAGTGGGTGCAGATTAATATTTTTCAAATATGAACTGGTGCAGAAAGGATGCATATCGACATTTTCAATTACAATACATATGCAGGCAGAGAACGTAAAAAAAAGACATATGCAGATCAAAATATTTTATTCGGTGGGTTCTTAAAGATACCGCAATTTTTAATAAAAAATTTCAAAAAATTTAATTTATTTTAAATAATTTTCTATTTTTTCTACTTTCATGACAAGTGTTTGTGTGGTGGTGCACCACTTCAAAGTTGCAAAAGCGATGATTCAAGCAACCAAGCTTTATCTCTAAATTAAATATCATAATAAATAATGTCAAAATATATATTTATTTTCCATTCCGAATGATTAATAAAACCATGAAGCAAATTCAAGTTTTTGTGTTAGTCTGCAGAGAAGCTGCAAGTATTCTTTTCTAGAGGTTTGAGGGTTGGCCTCGGCTTGGATGCTTGTGGCAACTAAGATGGGACTCTAATTCTTTTGAATTATGGCAATTACAAGAATGTCTGAACTTTTTTTTGGAATCGGTGTTTCTTCTTCGAAGATTTTGGTGCGGCTGTGGTGTTTGCTTACTTTCTTGTTTGTTGTCCGCTCTTGTTTCTAGTTGTATCTTTGCCGTCGTTTGTAGATTTTGGTCTTTCTGTTTTCTTTGTGTTCTATGTATTCTGTAAAATATTAAAACTGGAATAACATTTTACCAAAAATGAAGCAAACTTACATCGTTCGGCTACGTTCGAGTGGGACACCACATTATTGGATATAGATGAATCTATGATATCATAATTCTTTGTACATATCTTTTAAGATATTCTTCCTAAATTCTCTCGTTAATATTCTCTATGTGTATGTATATATAATGTACGATACATAATCAATAAATTCACCTTCGACATCTTATATGGTATCAGAGCTTTCTAGATCCATCAAAACCTAAAAGTTCTTTCAAATCTTCTTATTTTTCTTTCATATCAAAAAAAATCATGTCTGGAGAACAAACCCCTGCTTCTGGCAGAAGCCACACCGCCACTGCTGAACGCACCACGATCTAACAATACCAACAACTCTCTTCTCTCCATGAATATAGGCAACATCACCAAGCTCACAAACACAAACTACCTCATGTGGAGCAAACAAGTCTATGCCTTCTTTGACGGTCACGAACTTCACAATTTTCTCATTCAAAAAGAATCCATCCCATCGGATACCGTTAACGTCAATGGTGTAACGGAACCAAATCCACTCTTCACCACCTGGAAGAGACAGGACCGTCTACTCTACAGTGCTCTCATTGGAGAAATTTCTCTACCAATTCTGGAACACGCTTGCTGGTTTCTTTGGAACACTGACCAGAGGACACATTCGTCAACTCAAATTTAAGATCAAAAGCTGTGTCAAAGGAACCAACACAATCGGTGAATACTTGCGCACTATAAAGAAAAAAGCAGATGAGCTTGCACTTTTGGGCAAAACAATGGATCCAGAGGATCTTATTAAGCAAATTCTCGCCGGTCTACCGGAAGAATACAAACAAGAGGTAGATGCTGCAAACAGTCGCGACAATCTCATCTCCTTCACTGAGCTTCACGAGAGGCTCATCAACCGAGAAGAATTGATCATGTGTGGTCAACCACCCTCACCAGCTTTTCCTATCACTGCAAATCAAGTCACAAAATACAGAAACAACACCAACACCAATCAGCATTGGCGTCCACCTCCGCAACACAACCAACAACAAAATCAGCAAACCTATCAACGACCTTCTCGTCCATACATAGGTAAGTGTCAAGCATGTGGCACTCAGGGTCACAGCACTCAATGCTGCCCCAACTACTGTGTTGTTCCTGTTCACAATCAGTCGCACAACTCTCCCTGACGTCCAAGTGCAAATCCTGCAAACCTGACTACAACCTCTCCATAAGGTTGGCTCTTTGACAGTGGAGCTTCCCATCATGTGACGTCTGATCTACAAAATCTATCCCACCACTCACCATACACGGGAAATGACTCCATTGTTGTTGGCAACGGCTCGTCTCTGCCAATTACTCACACCGGTTCCTTCTCGCTCTCATCTCCTACTCGCACATTCAAATTTAACAATTTGCTATGTGTGCTTACGATACACAAGAATTTACTCTCTGTGTATCAGTTCTGCAATGCTAACAAAATCTCTGTGGAATTCTTTCCAACCATGTTTCAGGTGAAAGATCTGTGCTCGGGAGCGCCCCTACTAACGAGACCGGTTAATGATGGGAGTTACGAGTGGCCTTATTCATCTCTAGGAGCTTTTTCAGTTTTTAAAACTTCTTTGTCTGATTGGCATCATCGCCTTGGACATCCTGCTTTTCCTATTTTAAAGACTATAACATCTTCGTTCTTATCTCCAGCTTTATGTACTTCTTTAAATGCTTTCCTCTGCAATTTGTGTTTAATGAATAAAAGTCACAAACTCCCTTTCTCCGTCACTTTCATCTCATATTCTCATCCCTTACATGTACTTTTCTCTGATGTGTGGACCTCCTCGGTTCTATCAATTGATGGTTTTAAATACTATATCCTTATTGTTGACCATTTTACTCGTTATATGTGGTTTTTCCCCCCTGAAAGAAAAGTCACAGGTAGCACCAACTTTCACTCGGTTTAAGCTGCTTGTGGTGAATCAGTTTCAACAACGAATCCGAACACTTTATACTGCTCTTGCACTCTATCTTGCCTCAAACGACATCTCTCATCTCCCCACCCCTCCTCACACTCCTGAACACAACGGGATGTCTGAACGCCGACACCGTCATATTGTTGAGACAGGTCTCGCACTTCTCACCCATGCTTCTATGCCTCCCATATATTGGACTTATGCCTTTGCCACAGCCACTTATCTCATCAACCGCATGCCCAAAAAGACGTTATCCATAGCATCTCCATACTCAAGTCTCTTCAACACTGCTCCTCATTAGCAAAAACTCCGAGTGTTTGGTAGCTTGTACATATATGATATGATAATTCTTTGTACATATCTTTTAAAATATTCTTCCTAGATACTCTCATGAATATTCTCTATGTGTATGTATATGTAATGTACGATACATAAACAATAAAATCACCTTCAACATCTGATACACATAACCCGAGCAAAACCATTACTGGTGAAAAGTAACATAAATCGAGTGACCATGAATCGGATACATTAACCTTTCATTAGAGATGGTTTGAGTTCAGTAATATTACACTTATCGTCTGTTTTCACTTGTACGTTGTAACGGCAAGGCAAAAACTAATTCTCAATTTAGACCGCTCTGTAGAAATTCATACCGGTTTATAAACGATTTATAAATTAACTTATGAATTCATATGTCATAATCTCATGCAAATACTGAAATAAAATCTAGATCAAGGGTTTCTGAAATACCTGGATGTTTTGCAGCTGAAAAAAATAATAAAACAAACTGAGGTTATTGAGCACTCCAAACGTCGTGCCTCTACCGGTATCCACACGTACACAAACTGGATCAGAATGGGATGCTAGTGCCATCGAGATCAATTCTCAGAATAGACAAACAATTTGTCTTTAGGGTTTGTGTGTTTGCGGCTGTGTTGGTTGTTAATTGTTAAACGTCTATACGTTAACAATATA
>KE155630.1:2101-19910 GCA_000411075.1 Sisymbrium irio | reverse complement strand
TGCAGGGTGTTCATGCGGGAATGCTGGTATGCTAAGAGATCTTTGTGTCCACAATGAGTAAGAAGGGCCTTGAGACTAGTGAGAGTCCAAGGTGGAGATGAGACGTGAAGTAGTGAAATTGTTTTCATGTATAGTTATACTCTATCGTGCATGTTCTTGTTTGATTGTTGCACGGCGGATCGGTCAGTTTAGTCCTAGATCGAATCGGGGGTGTTACACGCCCCCCCCCTTCCCCCGGCAAAAGAAAAGGATCAGTGATCAGCTTAACAGGAGGACCCGCATCATTACTCCGAAAGCGTAAAGTTCAGAATGAAAAAGCTTCCCCACAAAGAAGCCACACATAATCTTTTAATCATGTCAAACAAACTGTACCAAGAGGAGGATCAAGATCGGAATCAAATAAATCTGACAATCAACCTCTTTGCAAGATGATTCCGGCTATGGTAAAACGAGGGATGGATTTTCGGGATCCATCAACTCATGCTCCTTAAAGATCATGAGCTGGTGTCAGGGTTAGGAATCCTCGGACAGTTCGTCATCTTAAAGAGATTAAGAAATCCTCTGATCCAGATATAATCTTTCTCTCTGAGACTAAAAATTCCAATGACTTCTTTCCCCAAAAGGTTGACGAGTTAGCTTACGAAAATATTTATCTCATCCTGCCAATTGGCCACGGTGCAGGATGTCTTACATTACTCTAGAAAGCAGAGATAAAGTTCGAGATTCTGACAGCAGACTTAAAACACATAGATTCGTGGATCACTTATGAAGGAAAAATTTTCTTTACTACTTTTATTTATGGAGGTACAGATAAGAGGAAAAGGAAAGGACTATGGGACTACATCATTAACCTGGCAGAAGTGCAGGATAGTCCTTGGTTTGCAACTGGCGATTTTCATGACATAACCTGCAATCAAGAAAAAGAAGGCGGCACAGTTAGACCTGAAGGCTCCTTCACAGATTTCAGAACCTTTCTATCCCAAGGGTACATGTTCGACCTTCAACACACAGGAGACCCACTCTCTTGGCGGGGCCAAAGAGACGATCATCTGGTTAGATGTCAACTTGACCGAGCCCTGAGTACTCTGATTCCCAACAGCAAGACTACTTTACCTCGGCTACGAAGGATCAGACCATAAACCATTACTTTCAGTGGTGGAACCGGGAAGGAAGAAAAATAGAAGCCTTTTCCGATATGATCGCAGGTTAAAAGACAACCCGGAAGTCAAGGAACTAATCAAACTAGCGTGGGAAGGCTCCCCTAATTTATCAGTAGTCACAAAATTGCTAAGGTCCGAGGGGTTATTTCTACCTGGAGTCGAACCCAGCAGCTAAATAGTAAAGAAATTATAGAAGAAAAGAAGCAAGAACTCGAAGCAGCCCTCTCTAGCCCAGAAAATGACACAACGGTCATTCAAGATCTCAATGTAGAACTTAATGAAGCTTACCTTAAAGAGAAGGAATATTGACGTCAAAGAAGCAGACTGCTTTGGTTGAGCCTCGGCGACCGTAACACTGGATATTTCCACTTAATCACAAAAGGGAGAAGAAGGGCAAATGCATTCTCAGTAATAAAGAATGAAGTGGGAAAGGCGGTGTTCAAAGAAGACCAAATAGCAAAGGTTATAGTGCGATACTTCCAGGGGCTGTTCAAGTCCAAAGTAGGAAACAGAGAGGAAACAGTCAATAAGGCGTTGAAACCAATTATCACTGAAGAAACCAATGCTATACTAGTCAGAGATCCGTCTCCGGAGGAAATTAGAGAAGCTGCAGCGGCTATCCATACCGACAAGGCACCAGGAACAGACGGATTTTCTGCTAGTTTTTTTCATTCCAACTGAGACTCCATTGGAAATGATGTAACGAAAGAGATTCAAGCTTTCTTTAGGTCGGGAATTCTACCATCAAAGATTAATAAAACTTTTATTCGGCTAGTACCAAAAGTGAAAAGTCCAAGAACTGTGGCTGAATATAGACTTATAGCATTGTGTAATGTTTATTATAAGACCATCTCTAAGATGCTTACCATAAGGTTCCAACCTATATTAACTACGTTAATCTCCAAGAACCAATCGGCTTTTGTCCCAGGGAGAGCAATCACGGATAATGTTTTGATCACCCACGAGATGCTGCATTTCCTGAAAACCTCACTAGCAAAGAAGTGGTGCTCAATATTAGTGAAGACAGACATGAGTAAAGCCTATGATAGGCTTGAATGGGATTTCATTAAACTAGTTTTACAAAGATTAGGATTCCATCCTCACTTGATTACCTTAATTATGCAGTGTGTCACATCTGTTACGTATTCTTTTCTCATCAACGGGTCGCCTAGAGGAAAGGTTACCCCGAGTAGAGGACTTCGTCAAGGAGACCCTCTGTCACCATATCTATTTATCCTGTGTAGTGAGGTGCTCTCGGGATTTTGCAACAGAGCGCAGGAAGATGGCACACTGAAAGGAATTCGAGTTGCCAAAGGATGCCCTCAGATTAACCACCTCCTGTTTTCCAACGATACAATGTTTTCTGTAAAGCATCACCAAAAGAAAGCCTAAACCTCAAGAATCTGTTAGCTGAATATGAAGAAGCATGGCCAGTGTATAAATGTGACAAAGGAAAGAAGAAAATGGCCTAGGTGTCCTGGAAAAAAACTATTTAGAGCAAAAGCTAAAGGAGAGCTAGGATTCAAAGACTTCAAAAGCCTTAATGAAGCCATCCTAGCAAAACATAGTTGGCGACTATTGCAAAACCCAGAGAGCCTGGTAGGAAAAATTTTCCTAGGAAAATATTGTAAAGAGGATCACTTACTATAATGTCTGAAACGCTCTGCAATATCTCACGGGTGGCGCAGCATCCTGACAGGGCGGGATCTCCTGAGGAAGCACTTGGGATGGGCAGTGGGAAATGGAGCCTCGATCAGAATATGGGACGATCCATGGCTTAACCTGACAGAAAAGAACCAGGCAATGGCACCACTCCAAACAAAGGACTGGCTGGTATAGAAGCTGATACACCATGTAACTAAGAAATGGTCAATCCCAAAAATTGGAGAGATCTACCCTGCTGAAGCAGATAAAATACTAAAGATCAAGACCAGTTAGTCAGGGGCTCCGGACAAGAGATATGGTTACAACACCTTTTTTTTGAATAAAATGTTAAATTAAATTCAAAGAAAAATAAACATTTTGTTACAAATCTCTTGTGAAGAGTTTTGGTAAATTAGACAGAGTAAAGAAACACTTTATAAACCGTAGCTATATTGTTGATGTTGCTCCAAACCAAACCTGCAGTCTCTCTTCGTATCTCCTGTCTTCTTTGATTGAAAACAACCTGTTTCGGACTTTCTTGTCAATCTTCTGTATTATAGTAGATTCAGGAATTGGTGCTTCTGCATGTCTTCTCGCGTTGCGTTCACGCCAAATGGTATAAACAGTCTCTTGGAAAGAATACCGAACGAGGAAGCTTTTAATTCGATCTAGGCTTGTCCCTGAGATGAGAGAAATGAGCTCATCCCATTTAGTTGCAGAGTGATTGTCATAGAGTTCCTTGCCAGCGTGAGCCATACATGGGAGGAGTATTTGCATTAAAAAAAAACAGGTGGTTTCGCGTTTCCATTAGGTCACGGCAGAAGACACATGATATGTTTGTTCCCACGTTCCAATTTACTAGTCGATCACCAGTTGGCAGACGATTCTTAACCGCAAGCCAGGTACATAATGAAAACTTCGGTGTTTCATATGTGAACCACACACCTTTGTTCCACGGCACCTTACTTGCACATGTCCGGATGTTGTTCCAAGTATATTGAGTATTGAATGTCCTTTTATACTTATCCTTTTTTCCTTTCCAAACAAAAACATATGTATCCTCCATTCTCTGCTGTTTCAGATTTTACAGGGTTTATTCAATGGTGTTTAAAGCTGCAACTCGGTGTCGTCTACTGCGTCTCCTGTCCCAAGCTACAGTGATAATGTTAAAACGTCCAACTCCCATGTCTATCACTCCTCAGTGGGCCAGTGTGATTCATCAAGTTTCCCATTTCTGACCAACTATCTGACCAAAAAGAGGTAATTTGACCATTATGAACCTCCACTTTACAGAGTTTTTCTTCAACGCTTCTGTATTTGAGAATCTTATTCCACATCCAAGATCCTCCATTTTTCTTTTCTGTGACAGACCATATTGTTTCTTTCTTGAGCAGATATACATAAATCCATTTCATCCAAAGGGAAGGTTTACGTGCCACTATTCTCCACAGCAGTTTCTGGCAACATACATCATTAGCCTCCTTAAGTGATCTGAGTCATAATCCTCCCTCATATTTCGGCTTACAAACCTCTTCCCATACAACTTTCGCTTTCTTTGGATTCAAGTCTGTCCCATACCAGCGAAAAGCTGAACAGAGTTTATCAACTTTGCTAATGCAGGCCCGTGTAAGTCTGAAAGCGCCAAGCCAAAAGTTTGATATACTCCAGAGAACCGATCTGATAAGCTCGAGTCTACCTGCATAAGACAGATGTCATGCCTTCCTAGATCCTATTCTCTTTCTTATAGTTTCGAGCAGTGGTTGGTAATCGTTTCCGGACATGCTCTTTGTAACAAGAGGAAGTCCCAAATATCGCACGGGGAGTTGACCATACGTGAAACAAAAGCTGTAGATTCAATTTCTTGCCTAGTTCCAAGAGATGCCGGCCAGATAAATAGTGGTTTTATCCATGCTTATTCGAAATCCAGATGCTCTTGCAAATTCATCAAAAACTTTTACTATACCTTCAAGACACCTGATTTTTCCATCCAATAATACCATGAGGTCGTCTGCAAAGCTAAGGTGTGTTAGGCCTATAGTTTTACACTTAGGATGGTAACCAAATTTCTGTGCACTTACTGCCCGATCCAGAGATTTAGACAGAACATCCGTAACAATGACAAATAGGTAAGGTGATAGAGAGCATCCTTGACGTAAACCCCTTTTGCTCTGAAAATAACCTGCTAGCTCCCCATTAAGTTGCACTGAAAATGGTGCAGACGAGATGCATAGAGAGACCCAATGAATGAACTGTGGCGGGAAGTTCACTGCTGATAAGATGTTAGTAAGAAACGACCATTGCACTGAGTCAGATGCTTTTGCTATGTCGATTTTAATGCCACAACGGCCAGAAAGCGTCTTTTTGTGGTAGTCTCTTACGATCTCTGTGGTGAGGAGCAGATTTTCAATTAGTAGTCTGTCTTGTACAAAGGCAGATTGGTTAGCGGAGACGAACATCAGCAGGATCTTCTTCAACCTGTTTGCAATGATCTTTGAGATCACTTTGTAGATAACATTGCAGTAGGATATTGGTCGATAGTCTTTCATTTCTTTCACATCTGATCTTTTTGGAATGAGAGGAAGGATGGTGGAGTTAATACCTTTTGGAAGAAAGCCTTTGACAAAGAAAGCCTTAATTGCAATCGTGAAATCGGGACCGATAAACTCCCATGCTGATTTGTAAAACTCTGAGGTGAAGCCATCTGGGCCTGGCGATTTGTCGTTTGGCATTGAAAATAGGACATTTCTGATCTCCTCAGAGGTAACCGGTTTCACAAGTAGGTTTGATTCAATGTTGGGGCATCTGAACGGAAGAAGGTCTTGAAGTTTCTCAACTGTCATTCTTGTAAAATCATTTGGCTCATATTGTAGAAACTGTCGAAAGAATATCACTGCTTCTTGTTTTATTCCTGAGACCTCAGTAATCAGTTCACCTCCCGGACCAGTGACCTCCCTTATTGTGTTTCTTGCCTGTCGTGTAGTGACAGCTCTATGATACACTTTGTTGTTCTGATCTCCTATCTTCAGCCAGTACATTGTTTTATTTTTGTTCCAGAGCTGCAAGAAATTCCCCATCTGCGAGATGCAACATTTTCCTCCTCCATATTCTGTCTAGTGGTGTTTCTAAGATTCTCGTCTTGCTTGTTGCAGAGATCATCAAAAGCTTATTTCGCCTTTTTAACAAGATTAACCATTTTTTCCTTAGCCAAGTTACGAATGATTGGTTTTAGAGCGTTCAGTTTCTTTGAGAAACGATGTAAAGAGGAAGTAGAGAGGAAAATGGGCTCTGTTACAATATGTTTCCACCGTTGGCTTGAATTCGTCCAAATTGGCAACTGCATTTACAAACTTGAAAGGCTGTTTTCTGGCGTGGGTCTCCTCTACTCTGAGATGAATATGACCTCTAAGATGGTCTGAGCAGCCACCAGCTTCAAAAACACTATAGGACTGATGCTATGTATGAGTCCACACATCATTTATTAGAACTCTATCCAGCTTTTTCAAAATCAAACCAGATTCTCTTTTGTTACACCAAGTTTAGAGAGGGCCATGGAAAACCATATCCGAGAGAGAGCAATGATTCACACAAATTGGAAGTCTCTCATCCCTGTCGTAACAGTTGGAGTAGTTTCAAAGTCAGAATGCTCATAGATCTCTAGCTTTTCATTAAAATCATCAAATAGGATCCAAGGCTTTTTTGAATAATTGGTGAGCTGTGATGATCATTCCACAATTCCTTACGCTCCTCCATGGAGTTGGAAGCGTAAATAAATGAACAAAAATTCTTCTTCAAACTCTTCGAGCTTGACCGAACACGTGATGACTTTCCCACTTTTGTAGAAAGGAATAAGCCTTACAGTGTCTTTCCAGACAACCCATAGGTAATGCAGTATTGTTTGAGGTGGTTTTAGCTTTGTCTTTCTTCTTTCGAGTTTGTGTGATTTTTGTCTTATTTCCCTTCTGAATCGGTGGAAGACAAGCTGTTGCTGCAATAGAGATCTCTCCTTCTTTGAGCTCTTCCTGCAATGTTTCCTCTGCAGTCACTTTGCTTTGTGATTCTTCTTTCTCTGTTTCACTAATAAGAACATCGAACCTTGATGGCGAGATAACCGGCTCTTCTTCCTCCAACCGTTTATCATTTGATATACTCGCTTTTGCTGGGGAAACTAAACACCATTGTGTCTCCTCTGGCAACTGAGTCTCTTTGAGATCCTTCTCCTGATCTAAAAACTTTGGGGTTGAAGTTTGCAGACTAGCTTCTACTGTATCAACTCCTGTCACATTTTCTGTTAGTTCCTGAGTTACCTTGATCTTACTCTGAGAATTCTTAGTCTGGTCTGATGTCTCTATAGAAGTGCAAGTTTTTTCAAAATGTCCCCACTTCGAACAGACCCTGCATCTTGAAGGAAGCCACGGGTAGATAAATTCCACTTCCGCATCAACTCCAAGCTTTGATTTAAAGTGGTATGATTTAGGAAATCCTTTCTCTACTTCCGCCTCAACAAACACCTTTGCTTCCTCAAAACTTGTGCATAGAAAAATATCTGGATGAAGACGTTTAGGTTTTCCTACTGCACAAGCAATAAACCCTAGCCCCTCCCAAGAATATATCCGATGTGGTACATTTTTAATCGTGAGCCACATTGGAATCGTTTTTATCTCCTGTTCATCTTCCTCATCCACAAGTGGAGACCACTTTGATATCATTGGAATATCAGCTATGTTCCGCATCCCTCTTCTCAGAATACGTTTCCGCGTAGCTTCATCCTTAATACAGAACTTCATTGTAGTTTCATTCACTGTAAGAACGTATATGCGTATTAATTTATCACCCAATGGCCAAATCTTGCTGACAATCATATGCACATGACCTATGTGTGGTGCCTTAGACAAAAAAATTTCTTCAAGGAGGTCATTCCACAAGGGAACTGAGTTTTCAATGACGTTATCTGGAATCTCCACCATTATAATTCCATCTACGGTCGCATACTCTAATACGTATTCTGTTAAACCCGAGTTACTTTTCACAGCATTCACCCAAGATTTCTTTTCATTGGTTGAAGTTGAGGTCTTATCTCCCTAACTGTCCGAAGCTAGAGGAGGGGTTTTCCCATCTCTGGTGCCGACATAGACCGCAGAAACCACTTGCGTGCGGCGCACGATGTTTGAAAACCCTAATCGCCGTTTTCTCCATTTGATCCCTTTTATTATGTGTTCGATCTTTTCATGGTTACAACACTTTACTGGGGAGTACACGGTCAAAACAGGGTATGAAGCTGCAATAGAGGAAAATTTTTGACCCTGTAGAGTTCCAACCCCACCACAAAGGGTTTAATTGGATACGAAACGTATGGGAGGTTCCCACAGCCCCAAAAGTCGAATTATTTCTATGGAAAAATATATGTAGGAGCATTACCAGTGGAAGAAAGACTAGCTGAAAGACACTTCGATGTGGACCAACAGTGTAAGGATAAGGAATGCGGCCAGACTAAATCAATCCTTCATCTTCTATTCCAATGTCCTTTCGCTCAACAAGTCTGGCGTATGACCCCTTTCGCCAACCAGTTTTATTCAGGTTTGGTCACAGATCTGCAGGAAGCATGGCACGACCTACTTTCCCAATCATGCATGCGACCCCATGGACTATCTTCGAGAGCTCTGATTCCGTGGGTGATGTGGATGACTTGGACAGCTAGAAATAACAGAATTTTCAATAACAGAAGATTCTCAGCCCAGGAAATGGTCAACAAAGCAATCATAGCGGCTCGCGAATGGATCAAAGGGCAAGAAAACAAACCTACCCCAAATCAGAAGACAGTGTGATATGAACCTTTCGAACGGGTGTATGCGATATGCAGAACTGATGCAGCGTGGAAAGCGTCACGTCTTGTTACCAGTTAAGGCTGGACAATTTCCTGCGAGGGACAGATAGCCTCCTTTTCTGAAAAAGCACGCTTGGTGGCTTCTCCGATCATAGCAGAAGCCTTAGCGATGAGGGAGGCATTGACAAAGTGTAAGGAAGCGATTTTCAAGAGGATACGAGTGGAATCGGATTCGGCTCTGCTCATAAAATCGATCAGGACTGGTAATACACTGGCGGAAATCTATGGATTATTTGCTGAAACGACATATGTTTATCTTTCGAGCATCTCTCAATTGCTTGGATTCCGAGAGGAAACAATTTAGAAGCCGATTTTTTGGCTAAACGGGCTTTAGAAATCCATGTAATGAACCCAGTTGGACCAGTTTGAGTTTGAATGAATGAAGTTGTGTTACCAAAAAAAAAAAAAGTTTCAGTTGTGGTCTTTCTTTCTTATTTTCTACTTTTTGTTATTTTTCTAATTTTGATTTTTTTATTAGTTTTTATTATAAATACAAAAATAGCTATAGAAAAACATTTTAAACGTATAATTAATAATTTAAGAAAATAACACACACAATAAGTATATATATATATTTTATGAGTTTTATTATTATGAGAATATTATACTCAGAAACACTTTCTCAATCTATAATCACATTTTTGCACATTTTATTCTAATACACTTTGATTAGTGTATAGCCACTTCTACCATTTACTATTTTGAAAAACTTATGTCTATGATATATCTGTCAACCAAAAACTTCTCATGATTATCTAATCTATAGTCTTAGTCTTTGTCAGGAATTCAATAATGCTATCTCTCAAAATCATGAGTCATTTTCTTCGACCACAGTATGGTTCTCTGTTCTCTCAACTAGGTCTGAACATTTTAGGATTCAGAATGAAAATTTATAGAGATGGAACAAAACCATTATTTGGGAATTTAAAAAAAAAATTCCTAAGAAAAACCGATTGGAGTAATTCTTTTACATAAATTTTCTTCGCAAATTATTAATCATTTGGGTAAGAGTTTGATTTCAAATAAAATCATTTTAGTTAATTTTTGAAAAGTCTGAAAAATTTGAAAAAAACTCTAGAAATTTTTAAATTATATACAATTTTAATTTTTAATTTTTAGATTGTTATTCAAGTATCTAGTTCATACCCATTTCTCAGTCTGTTTCCTTACTACTTTCTTCTATATTCTTTTCTGGATTCAGTTCTTTCATGAAATTTGAGACTTTTTAACGCTGCTAATGGATATCAATACTACCAAACTAATTAAGATGTCAACATAGTACCAATTTATTTAACTTTCATGTTTTAAAAAAAAAATATATTCCCCCATATGACCAGTCTTTAGATTAGACATTCTTTGTAACACCCTTTTTCACATCATTTGTAATTTTTAAATACTTAATTTCTCATAATATTTACAATTTAGCACAAAATAATGAAAAAAAAACGTGAACCATCAGAACCAAAAGCCAGCTGTTTCATCTGTGGTTTTTTACTGAAAACACTCAAAGGCCAATTTTCAATACTTAAGTTACTGAAGCCCCAATGACTTAAGCCCATTAGTTTCAACATTAACTAAAAACTTTATGTGATCATAAAATATTGTTCACCAAGGATGGCTATATAGCTCAGTCCATCAACAACTAAAGAAGTAACCCTGAATTTCTTTTTGTTTGATTCGAATTTACCACGGCGGATTTTCGTACTGGCTTTGATCAAAGAAGTTTCACTAACTTAAGAAAACAATCTACAAGCCAGTGCATTCATTACGTAGTAATCAGGTTACTATATATAGATTATTTTTGAAAAACAATGCCAACTTTAGGCAAAACAAAAACATTCCCATCTATTAATATTCGATGCCGCCATTTACGCTCCACGTCTCGTTTTATGAGAGCAAAGAGGGTCCAAAAATGCTGAACGGAAAAGCTGAGGAAGAAGAAGAAGAGAGCAGAAGAATCACGACGAGATGCCCGTCATAGATATTATCTTCAGAGTTGAAGAGATTTGCAAAAAGTACGACAAGTATGACGTCGACAAGCAACGTGAGCTCGGTGCGTCCGGCGATGATGCCTTCTCCCGCCTCTACAGCTCCATTGACTCCGATATTGAATCAGTTCTACGTGTTCGTTTCCTACTCCCTCTCTCGTTCTCTCTTTTGAAGCCCTATATTGGCCCTTTCGTGATATGTTTCTCCCCTCTTGTTGGTGACATTATTATTCTGTTAGAAAAAATTTTAGCAAAAGGAAAACGAAAAGGATAATAAAAAAGCATCATTATTCTTCTGTCTCAAAATTTTCTGTTTTTTTTTTTTCATTTTGATATCATGATTTTAGAATTTTATAACATATATTTGATTTATCTGTTCTATATTCAATTTAGTTGAAATATACAAAGTATTTTGAGGTTTTTATTGTGATTTCTTATATGAAGATATCTGCCTATAGATAGAGTTCGATGTTGAAGATCCAAAACACTACTAGGATCGGAATGATAACATTTTGTTGTTTTTTTTTTCTTTCAACTCAAACAAGTTAAAGAAAGATTTGGGGAACGAAAACAAGTTTGATGAGCATCATGAGATTTTCTTTTTAATCAGTGACTCTTAACGTTAATGAGTTTCAAATTTTGATGAATATGTAGAAAGCGGAGTTGGCATCAACAGAGAACAATAGAGCTGCAGCGGTGGCCATGAATGCTGAGGTTCGAAGGACAAAAGCACGTTTAGCTGAAGATGTTGTTAAACTACAGAAACTCGCCGTTAAGAAGGTTGTTTAACTTTATTTACCTGTCGTTGATCTACTAATGAGTCAAGACTGGAAAAAATATTAAATTGGTTGTGTTCAAACTATGAATTGTATATACATACAGGTCAAAGGGCTTACAAGAGAGGAACGAGAATCCCGTTGTGATTTAGTTATGGCACTAGCCGATAGGATTCAAGTGATACCTGATGGAAATGAGCATGCAGCAAAACAAGCTAATAATGATTGGGGAGGTGCTTCTGCACCCAACAAGAACATCAAGTTTGATATGTCTGGTAGCGAATATTTTCTTTCTTTCGTTTTCCTGTTTTCTCCTTGACGCAAGATTCTGTAAATAGTAAAAATAAACAAGAGTTTTATCTTCTTTCTTGGTTGAACCATCAGAGGAAGACATGGATGATGGGTTCTTCCAGCAAACTGAAGAATCCAGCCAATTTCGGCAAGAATATGAGATGCGAAGAAAGAAGCAGGCATGTGAATTTCATTGATCTGAATTTTACATTTTGACAATGAGAATGTAGAGTTTAGCGTATGCTATTATGTTTCTTTTGGTCAGGACGAAGGTCTTGATGTTATATCAGAAGGTTTGGACGCACTGAAAAACTTAGCGCGTGATATGAACGAGGTTTGTGTTGTTTTCTCATGCACAGATAATAGCGTCTTTTAAATTTATTTTATCCGATGGAGATTTACATTTTTGGTTTTAGGAACTTGACAAGCAAGTCCCATTGATGGATGAAATGGAAACAAAGGTGAGACTCGTTTTCCTATTATAATAATTTTCTCCTCATTAGTCAGTAGAAGAAAAATGCTAAAGATATAACTTTATGCATGGTTGTGTTTAGGTTGATGGAGCAACTTCGGATTTGAAGAACACCAATGTTCGGCTCAAACAACAGCTTGTAAACGTAAGAAACTATAACAAAGAATCCGGTTCATGAAATTCTTAATAGTCTGGCTTATTGTTATTGTCACTGAATCATCACAACTCTTTGCTAAAATTGGTTGGAATTTTCAGATGAGGTCGAGCCGCAACTTCTGCATTGACATTATTCTTCTCTGTGTGATCCTTGGAATCGTATCTTACATCTACAAGTAAGCCTGATGTTTTAATTCTACTGTCCACTTTTTATTCACGTCCAATAATTTTCCTCTAACAAGTCGAACATTGCCGTTGTTCATCGCAGTGCCCTACACTAAACTTGGTGACTGTCTACGAGGCTACGACGACTTTCCTCTTGCCATTGTGAAGCCTATGGTAAGTTGATCTTATCCAACCTAATAATAATCAATTTTCTTGGAGAGCAAGCAAATAAGTTAATTTCTCAAGCTTTTACCATATGTGTATACAATTTTTTTTTTGGGGACTAATTGTGTATACAGTTTTAAAGGATTTATTCTTGGTAAAGAAACAAACAAAAAAACAAGGGTGGCTGTTGTAATTGTGTTTGTTTGTTTTTTCTTCTTTCCTAAAGTGAGTTATTTGGTTTATTCAGAATGCTTTAGCATTTCTACGTAGAATAATAAATTTGAAAGAAAAATGGAAACGCGGAAGTAATTCAGTTGAAACGTTAAGATTTTTGTAAAGATAACAAGAGTGAGCAATACCAATTAAATAATCAGCTATGTGTAGTGTTATGTGTGAACACATGCACTGCAAATTCCACATTGTAAAACCACGAGGTAGTGGGAAAGTGGTTCTATTCGGTGAAAGGGTTGTCCTGTTGGTCTACGCGAGGATCGATTTTCTCAAATACAAAATTGTTCTCTTTATCCCTTTGACCATATGGTATAGGTCTTTTGCTTACGATCCATTTGAAAATCTAAAGGGGAAGTCTCGACCTCAGTCGGTGATGCACCCGATAAATACAATCTACATTATAGATACATAAAAAAAATTACAGTTATATAGTATCACAAAATAATATTACACCGTTTTACTCAGTATTTCAATACATTATTTTGGAATGTTGTTTCTTATGCGTTTTTGTTGTTCATAATATGCTTAATACACGTGAAACATATTTTTATTAATTATTTTTTTATATGTCATAATAATAAATGTATTGTTTTTAAGTTTAGTAAAATGAAATAGATAATGATATATGAAACAGGAGATATAATGTTTCAGTTTTTTTTTTACCATTTGATTTTTGTTTGTTTTATCCACATATAATGCTGAAACTATTTTTTAATTATACATGATTAGTTTTTTTACTACGAAAAATAAATTGCTTTAGATCTTTATTGCCTAAGAATCAAAGTATAATGGAGAAATTTGAGACAACAATAATGTTATAATTATAAATACGTTAATATTTGTAAATAAAATAAATTACTTTATCAATGGTCATCGAAATCTTTAGTTATTTCATTAAATTGTCTTTGATAATTGGAAGAGTTATAATGAAATGGTAGACAAAAATATACAACTTTTATTCTTTATCGAGTAAAAATTATTAAATCAGGTTTGGATTACAAATATAAATGAAATAATAAGCATAACAAAATCATCACATGAAAAATGAATATGAGCTACTACTTTTTATTTTAGTTTATTTTAAATTTCGGTTAATTTTTTTTTTTTCTAATATCACATTCAAACTGATTTTTATATATTATAATATTTATGACACATAGACATTAATATAATATTACATGTCTGGGTATTTTAAAGGCTTGATAAAAAAACCTTGAATTTTAATGATTATATAAACTAAATTACTTAATACACATAATTTTATTTATAAATTTGGTATGTCTGATAAATATATAAATAAGAAAAAAATTTAACTTATACATGTAAAAGAAAAATTCATGTGAAATAAGTAAATAAATGCGTCTTACCCAAATTATCGGAAAAAATGAGCTTTTGTTACTCAAATATTTTTTTAATTGATTAGTTTCTATGATAATAACCAAACCATAAATTGTCTATTCAAATTTATAACATGTGCATGTAAGAAATCAACAGAAATTTTATTATCTATCATTTTCTAAAAAAGGTACAATCATAAAAAGTTTTATAAATCCCAGGAAGAATGTCAAGAGAAAATCACAAAATAAATTACATTATTACACAAAAATAAAACAATGAGTGAGAGCATGCAAAAAGTATGTGTATCAACTTTGTTAGTGATGGTAGTGATACTTTTGATTTCTCAAAATACAAATGGTACTAACGATTTTTTGCTTGTTCTTAATATCAGACAAAGGAAACCTTGCTCCAGTGTCAGACGAAGGAAAGCTGCTAAATCCAGTGTTATGTGTGAAAGATGCACTGAAAATTCCAAACTGCGTAGATGCAGTGAAAATATTCCAGTTTCGTAATATCACAAGAAAGATGTTGTACCGTTCTACTCAGTAGCTCAAGACATTGTTTTGGAATGTTGTTTCCTATGCGTTTTGTTGTTCATATTATGGTTAAGCTTACATGCAAGTTAATGGGTGTAGTACACGGTTAAGCATATTTTTTTTATTAATCATTGATGGAGCAGAAGCTTCTGGGATAGAATTAGATATCTGTTGATTATAAGAATACCCGGAAAACTAGGGTTTGTGAGTCCTTCTCTCAGGACCTTAACAAAAGCTCTTTAGACATTTCTTTCTTATAATAATAATTCAACAACTGAATAGAACAATAAGTCTAGACGACTATATATAATAAAATATAAAAACTCTCGAAAACCCTAAAAACTCTAAAATAATAACTAAGAGATAAATTTATAATAATTACAAAATATTCAATAAATCTATTGAATATACGCTGCATCAGGTCTCATCGGCCAAGAAAGATTCGTCCTCGAATCTTCAACAGGTTTTTCCACCTCGGCCTTGTTCTTCTTGATGGACATATCTTATTCTTGCACAAAACGGGATTTGCATAAAATCCAGATCTTCAAAAATGACACACGAGAAGACTTCACTGATCTGCTCTTCTCTTGGCTTTGCACTTTTCTGATTTTTCATGGATATATGAAAGGAATCATGCTTGAACACAAAATCAACATGATCAGTGTTCAAAACATCGTCTTTATAGATATCGTATATCAGATCACCATAGATCTCTTGATAGATCTCATGGTCATCTTTCTCGACGAATGGACTTTGTCCGGGATAGGATAGAGGCTGTCAGCCACCATGACGGCTCCAGAATCGTTACTTGATTGAGAAATCATAGAATCACGCTCTGAAACCAACTGATGGAGCATGAAGAATGTCAAGAGAAAATCATAAAATAAAGGGAAATTTGAGACAAAAATAATTTTATAATTATAAATACATTAATATTTGTAAACAAAATAAATTACTCTATCAATGGTCATCAAAAACTTTAGTTATTTCATTAATTTTCATTGATAATTGGAAGATTTATCATTAAATGGTAGAAAATAGTATACAATTTTTATTATTTATCCAATAAATTTATTTAATGTTTGGATTACAAATATAGATCAAATAATAAGCTTAACAAAAATCGTTACATGAAAAATAAATATGAGCTTCAATGAAAATGTTTTGTGACACATAGAGCGTTATGTTACTTTTTAAAGTAAAACATAAATCCAATATAAAAATAACATGTTCTACCGCATAACAAAAATCGTTACATGAAAAATGAATATGACCTACTACTCAATACCTCAAGACATTGTTTTGGAATGTTGTTTCCTATGCGTTTTGTTGTTCATATTATGCTTAAGCTTACATGCAAGTTAATGAACGTAATACACGGTTAAGCATATTTTTTGTTTTTTTTCTTTTTTATCATAATAATAATTTTTTTGTTTAATACATTTAATAAATTTAAATATATAATGATATATGAAGCATGAATTATAATGTTTGGGTTCTTTTGATTTTTTTTTTTTTGTTATCCATATATAATGCTGGAACTGTTTTTTTATTATAAATGATTAGTCTTTTACTTAGAAAATTAAATTTCTTTAAATCTTTATTGTGTAACTATCAAAGTATAAAGGAAAAATTTGAGACAACAAAAATGTTATAATTATTAATACATTAATATTTGTAAATAAAATAAATGACTCTATCAATCGTCATCGAAAACTTTAGTTACTTCATTAAATTTTCATTGATAATTGGAAGATTTATCATGAAATGGTAGAAAAAAGTATACAATTTTTATTAGCTATCTAATAAAAATATTTATTCAGGTTTGGATTACAAATTAGATGAAATGATAAGCTTAACAAAATCGTTACATGAAAAATGAATATGAACTACTACTCTTTATTTTTATTTATTTAAAATTTTGGCTAATTTAATTTTCCATTTCTTATATCAAATTTAAAATGATTTTTATTTCTTCTAATTTTATGACACATATATAATAATATAATATTACATGTCTTGGTATTTTAAAGTCTTAATAAAAAAAACCTTGAATTTAAATGATTATATACTATTAAATACTCATAATTTTACTCATAAAATCATTATCTTTGATAAATATATAAATAAGAAAAGAAATATAACTTATTCATGTAGACGAAAAATGTGGTTCATGTGCGATAAGCAAAGAAATACGGCCTAAATTATCTGATCTAATGAGCTTTTATTATGAAATTTTTTTTTGATTGATTAGTTTCTATAATAATATCCATACCATAAGTTTTCAATGTAATATTATATTCTAATTTTTATAGCATTACATTTAAATTTATATTATTACATACTGTATTTTGGTTTCTACAAAAGGTATAAGTACGAAAAAAGTTAACACGTGCATGTAATAAATCAATAGAAAATTCATTATTTATCCTTTTATATAAAAGGTACAATCATAAAATATTTATAAATACTAGGAAGAATGTCAAAAGAAAATAAAAAAATAAATTACATTATTACACAAACACAAAACAACGAGTGAGAGCATGCAAAAAATATGTGTATCAACTTTGTTAGTGATTGTAGTGATACTATCGATTTCTCAAAATACAAATGGTAATAACGATTTTTCGCTTGCTCAAATATCAAACGAAGGAAACCTTGCCCCAGTGTCAGACGAAGGAAACCTTGCCCCAGTGTCAGACGAAGGAAAGCTGCTAAATCCAATGTTATGTGTGAAAGGTGCACTGCAAATTCCAAATAACGTAGATGCAGTGAAAAAAATCTAGTTCTGTAATATCACAAAAGAGTGTTGCACCGTTCTACTCAGTACCTCAAGACATTGTTTTGGAATGTTGTTTCCTATGCGTTTTGTTGTTCATATGATGCTTAAGCTTACATGCAAGTTAATGGGCATAGTAAACGGTTAAGCATGTTTTTTTATGAGTTTTTTTGTTTTTTGTATCATAATAAGAGATTATGTTGTTTGTAATTTTAATAAAATTAAAT
>KE155628.1:89452-108975 GCA_000411075.1 Sisymbrium irio | reverse complement strand
GAACTCGCCTCATCCCACCGGCTCGGCCATTTCTCTTGGTAAAGAGGTCGAGGCCGATCAGACCACTCCACTCGACTGGCTCAGCCGGAAAGGAGGGAAGAAGGTGCCGAGCCGTCCGTCCGTTTTGCACTTCTTCGACCGGCTCAGCGAAAATGGGAAGATGGTCCGGATTAGGTTGGCTGTTTGTTTTGATGATCGGCTCGGCCGAAAGTTACAAGGCATTCATGCTAAGCTGACCGATTGCCGAATTATACGATTTTCCGAGAAATTGCGACTTAAACCGATTCTTCGGAAATATTTACGAAAGTTGGTTTGTCCATACTCTTTCCGTAAAAACAGTTTAAAGAAACTATTTTCCGAATATCGCTCCTTTTTCCCGAAAATATTCGAATATGGAAATTTTTCCGATCTTTAAAAATTTTAGTTGTTAATTCCGGAAATGTGGGTTTTGACCCCAACATCAATCGGTAGCACGGATGTTCGAGGCATGAACTCGATCATCAGATTTGAACCTGTAGGTCACAAGCCAAACTTAAATTCCTCTTTCACAGCAAATCTCATGAAGATTCTCCACACGTCTTCTCTGATCTCATCACGGTATACGGGATAAAATTTAGGATTAATTGAGGCATGGAACCGAGTACCCTACATTTCGAAAAGAAGTAAAGCCATGAGAAAGTATAGTAATAACCAATACAAAAACTTTACTATTTGCAACAAATAAAATACCTTAGCGTCACAAACAACCATCTCCGTAGACTTGCCTTCAAACCAATCTTTACTTCATAGACGAAGAATCTTGACCCTGACTTTCCAACCTGTTCTTCCTGGGTGTAGATCGTTCAGAAAATGAAAACCTCTCATCCTTTCAGAGATGATCACACGCCAAAAACACGTTTCTACCTTCTAAAAAAACTTATATAAAACCCTCATACTGCACATGACCGATATTTATGGAATATAGAGCAAATAGATTGATAAATAGACACAACTGTTCGAGACATCAAATCCCAACCGTCACTTTATATTATCTAGAATAAAATTCAAAGTACTAATGATGTAAGCAATAATAATAATAATAAAAAAACATCGTTATGAAACCTATCTATATTCTCTAATTAATATACATGATTATATTAAATTATCCACATGTTTATTTATATCCATATAAAACAAATAAAACAATGTTATGTTATACATATATGAACTTCTAATAAAAAATTTATCTGCCGTAAGCATCATAATGTATACTATAGAGCGATTGAAATCCGAAAACAGGTCAATATCAATTTACTTTTGCATATAGAAAGATAATAACACATTTAATCCCGAAGAAAAATGACAATAGCAGTTAGGTATACATCAAATCGTGAAGCGTGTTTATTATCGATAAAGCATGCACACATCAACTAAGGCCATACATACCATCGCAAACATCACCACAGCTAACTCTCTCCTAGATCGTAATAATTTCCTATCAATACACTCCTTTAAAATAAAAAAAATGCACTCTACAACACAGAACCGTAAAAGTAATTGATTAGCCTAAGACACCATGAGTTCAGATTATACCAATAAATGTCCAAAAAGACACAGTTCAAAAAAAAAAAAATTATTATCTCTTTTTACCTTAACTATTTTAACCTGAATGCATGTACTATCTATCTAAAATAGTCAGAGTCAATTACTAATAAAACCGATCCATTTTACAATTTTAAAATTATCATATGGAATCACAAAAACTTAACAGTATAAAGCTATCATCACTCGCTCTTTTACTGTCAGAGTACCTACTCTTTTCGGTAAAAAGAAGATGGAAAAATCTAGCACAGTACTTGATTTGAAATATATAAAATAAAATAGGCAGTTTTATATAGTGGATTGTCATTTCAAAAGATGAAAATCCAAAAGACCGAAATTAGATTACTTGAAACGTATACAGCAATAAAATACAGTTTAATACTATTGTCTAGAAACTAATGGACCATTAGTCTTCATTTTTCTTTTTTTTCGGAACACTTCAATACTTATCTAGCTAAATCTAAATTTGGCATATATCAACATACATCTCATTATTCAAATAGCTCGTTAGACAACTAAGTTATTCTTACAATATATACCAACTGATATGGAGCATAGAGTACCAAGAGATCCTGTCAAAGATCTGATTTATGTAGGACAGGTATGGGCGATCGCCATGAAAGTTCTTCGCCTATGGACCGTTACATCCCCTGATGGAGACGACTGTGTCAAAATGATCCTTACCGATCAAGAGGTATGTCAATCATCTTACGTTCATATAAACATGACTATATCTACCAAAGTTTGTTTAAATGATAAATTGAATACTGTTTGTAGCGCTCTAAAATCGGTACTACCATCCTTCCAGATGATGTCGAGCATTTCGATGGAGCATTTGTCGAAGGTCAATGGAGACTCGTTTTCAGTTTCAGAGTGATACTCTCAGTCGAAGTTCCCAAGCAAACACAAGTACGAAATAGTGCTAAAGAGAGCCACGCTTGTAAGACGTATCACTCCAATCTCAAATGATATATATCTCGATACACCCAGTTTGGAAGACGTTTGGAACAGAAAAGTTGATACTTCTATAATTACTGGTAAGCTAAATTCCATCTCAAAGATATATATGAGTTTCATGTAGTTAAAATGTTCTAAAAAAGATCACCTTCAACATAGCCTCCACTAATATAATCTTATCATTTATCGTATGCACCATCAGATCTGATTGGTTATGTCTCAGCCGTTGGATACCTGCGTAAGGAACAATCCACTATCGAAAATGAAGAACCATATGTTATAAGTTTTGAGCTTACTGATGAGAAGTAAGTCCTTTTATTAATAATCAAGTTCGGTTTTAGAGATGGTTAGCTATACAGGCAAATAACATTTGTTATTGTATTGGCAATGATATAGTGACTATACTATCAATTGTACTGCCTCTGGAGCAATTGCCAAAAGATTCTATGATCAATGGGAAGCCGGTCAAGAATACGGTGGAGTCTGTGTACTAAGATTCTGGAGACTGGAGGAAGATCTAGGTAATCAGCGTATTGATGTAGACCGTTGTCTAGCAATCTATGGATGATATCTAATCGACACATGTTCTCTAGGTTTGCGAGGGTCCCGTTACTCGAGAACGATAGCTACGTCCATCGCTGGCTGTTCGTGTTTTATGTTAAACCCGTCTATCAGAGAGGCAACCGATTTCAGAAGGAAGTGAGTTATCTAATCCAGTAACTCATCACCTATCACTTTCCGAACCTAACTACTTTTAACACACTATATCTTGTAGGTTTCTGATCCAGAGAGACATTGGCTCTGTCATATACACTTAGACATCATATTTCCATATCGATGTTTTGTAATATTTTTAAACTCTTATCGGCAGTTAACATCATACTTCTAGTTTGATATTTTGAACCTGTATTCTGAACTATCCACGACCCAGTCTGATCTGTTCTATACTTGCTTAAAACGATACCCAAACATGGATAACATATATGGCCCATTATGGGCATCGCGAATTTACATGGTAACTCGTAATGGGCTCACTAATGGGTTGATCAATAGCTAAGTAATTCATGGAGGATGCACTTGTTTTATCAATCGAATACAGCCTAAAATCATTTTTTAGAACACAATCCATATAATATATCGTATAATATTTGATGTCGAAAAAATATAAAATCGACCAAGTACTTTTACCAAACATCACTATATTCATATCATAACTAAAATCATATAAAAACAATACACTGAAATCGTAACAAAGACGATTTAACACGTCACTCCTTTTTAGCTGTCTTGATCTTTTTGGGATCCAAACCATCTCCAAACACCAATGAATGTTTTACTCCATAGAAACGTGTATCCATAGCAAGCTCACGGGTACAATTGATAACAAAAGTCTCCTTAAAAAGACAAAACAACGAAGCAATAAACGACACGGTAAAATATAATAAATTGATAGATGATCAAGTGAACCACGCATTTAGGTAGAGAGTATCGATGTATCACCTCAGTGCAACCCTCTGTATTCCATCTGTCAATCAGATCCTGATCATCGGTGATAATTTCAACTTTAAAAGATGCCTTACGACTCCCTAGATTAACCTTGACAACGTTTAGCGTGAACAAATATGTCCCACCGATGATTCTCGACAATGCCAAAGGGGGTACACACGTATTCTCCTGAACACATCAGTATGAAATTATAAATTTATAGATCATCTTTAAAAACCTAAATAGATGGTCTTAACACACATACCTCAGCCACTTCTTTCGCGAGCTGAGAAGCTGTCGAACCAAGAAAATGAACGGCAACGCTATCATAGAGGACAAACCTAGCGGTTTCTCCTGTATAATCAGCTACGTTTTAGACGATCCTATACCTTTAACAAACCAAACCATCTAGTATGAATACATAGCCATTCACTACTGAACGAATATCAAATTCAGAATAAGATACCTAGCGTAGACGTTAGACACGTTACTGTTGCAACCACAACAATGAAACAAGGGTGTGCTATCATCACCACCAGTATTGTCAGCGCATGGATGAACAACTGTCTTACACCTCCGGCATACTATAAAATACCACCATGAATGTGACTCGACAGATACCACACTGCACATAGTAACATAGTGACCAATCTGTGCAGGAAGTGAGTATATAATGATATCGTACAATCAGAACATAAGCGATAAACCGTAAATTTTGAATAATCTGGAAACGAAACAAACCTCACTCTGCGTATACAAACCACGTACACCACAGATAGTGTTGTTAACAAAAAACTCATCGTAAATCTCCGGCACAGGAGGTTCTAAACCTTCTCTCGTAATGACCAGATCATTCGGGCAATCTAGACCGAAACTCGATTATCTCTTTGATATCTGGATCAAAAAGAATCTCGGTGGCAGTGGAAGAATTTGCAACGGTATAAGTACCTACACAATTGTGAAAAAGAAACGAAAACAACAACCAATAATTTGAAAACTGTAAGCAAATAAGAATCGAAATAATGTACCCATGTATTCTTTAACACACATGAATCGAGAAACCAATACTACAGAAGGCGAAGTATTAACTTCGAAAAAGCCAGTCACTTGTTTTGCATAATCGGACCAAAAGGTACATACCAAACGCGTATCAATGTATGTCCCGTAGTCGGTATAAGTGATAAACAATAATCCAAATCATTGATTTAAAAAGACAAACGATACTAACTCTGTATCACGGATAGTGATATCAACTTTAGTCGTGGCCTTTCCGTTTCAAACGATATTCTTAACGCTTCCTACGCTGACCACCTGACCAACAACATCTATAGTTCTAAGAAAACGGATAATATTTAGTTTCTAATAAAATAAAATAGAAAAGGTTACATAACAAAACATAATAAGATAACGTGTAAACAAACCAATCATAACATCTGTGTCATATTTTTCTCTAAATATCTCTTTGAACTCTTTGAAATACCTCTCAGGCAACACTTTTGGGAAATCATAATATGGATCGATAACGGTCGTGCGATAAAAATTGATATTGAAAGAGAGAGGATTTATTCTGTAATCCGTGATGTATTCGCCGGTCGTAAAGTTGCTGAGAAAAATACACTCTCCTTGGATTAACTTGTTGGGAAAGTCAACTAACGTCTGCTCGTCGATAGAAGCATGAATTCTTGTACCTTACAATTTTGAACCCATAAAGTAGTAAATACAAAGCTTCGGACACGATCAACATATGTAGCAAGGAATAATATACTTACATCAGAGTCTACCAAAACAATTTAGATCGACACAAGTCTGATATTCTTCGACGATCTCCATAACCTCAGAATCTTAACTTTAATCTTGTAAGAATTCTCTAACGGAATGATGTCACCAATAAAAACCAATGTAGCAGTTTTTCTCTTCGGGAACGACATATTGCCTTGTCAGAATTCGTTCCACTGCCCTAGCTATCTAACTTATCACAGCGATATTGTCGCAATCTCCATCTATATATATACAGAGTAATAACCAACCTAAATTTAAAAGATAAATCTGACAAAATACAATACCAGCACATATCGTCGGTGTTTACCATTATCGCATAACCCTATAATTCCAAAATTATTAAACTAAAATATATCATGTACAGCTAACACGCAACTTTGCCATTTATCGAAATACATATTCCCTGTTTTCTAGCAAACACCAAAGATACGAATATCCAGAATATATATGTGGCCAATAATTTAGAATGAGTCCACTACTGCGCTAACTCATAATCAAGCAATTCATAAAACCCAATGACAGGCAATTGATAGTGTAGCCTAACGATTGATCGAATAGAACCTAAAGCTCAGAAACACATTTGGTAATGGGCTCGTATTACGAAATCTCTACGACATCATGACTTATCGTAGACAACACTCAAACACTAACAACATACATGGCCTGCAGCGAATCTTGCAAAGTTCTGCACCAATTCTGGTAATGGGCTCACTACTGGGCTATTATTAATCGAAGATAGTCGCATCCAGTGTCAGAACATTATTCATATCAAATATTAAAATCAATAGACGAAAATACTGTCAAATAAATACCAAAATAAGCCAAAACATAACCAAACCAATATCGTAGAATAAATCGTACCGAAAATCTCCTCCAAACGGTTCTTCGCCTTAAGCAGAAACGACGACGTAGCAAACATGAACAGCGACACAGAATACAGGAATATTATTATCCAGGAAACTTGATGTTTCAATGAAATAAATCAGTAAAAATAATAAACTCGATCTGATGTAAAAGCCAGTAGAATACGATAAAAATCCCCAATTTATAGTGTAAATAATAACTGCTATCTATATAAATCTCTAACTATATAAATTAAATAATCAGACCCAAATATGACCTAAACAGTCTGGAACACTTCATCGTAAACAACATTCATCGTTTTCCGCTGTGGCTTTTTGTCCATATCAGCGATCAGAATCTTCAATCCAGACCTTGACGTAACCCTCAAAACAGCGACATACAACTGTTCATGAGCAAAAACAGGCCTTCGTAGATACACACCAACATTCGCCAGTGTCTGACCCTGACTTTTTATTGATCGTCATTGCAAAAGCTAACATCACTGGGAATTGCTTCCGTCTCATCCTAAACGGAAATATTGTCTCTGTAGGCGAGAGATAAATCCTAGGAATATGGACCATGTTTCCAACTTTGCTACCGCTGATGATTTTCACTTGAATGACATAATCAGCCATGTTCGTGATGAGTAACCTAGTCACGTTACATAAACCTTCTTCAGGTTGGATATTCTTGAGCAGCATGATAGGAGCACCCTTTTTCAGTCGTAGACAATGATTTGGAAATCCAGATAGTTTGACACTGTTCAAAAACTCCTCGGTATATATCACTCAAATCATCCAATTCTTTATTTTGAGATGGAACCTCCGATGCAATGCTAGCATCAAAGTCCCTATCAGTAGTGTCGATACTGCCACAGCTACGGAACACCCTCTCCTTATCTGTGACATTTACATAGGAAAACAATGAGTATCGTTTAAAATCATCTAATCATAACTGTGTCGATGCAGATAAGAAAAGAAATAATAAAGTACCCGGCCAAATAGAGAGCATGTACTCATTTATCACATCCACATCATCATTCCTTGGACTCAATATGGCCTTATCACGGTAGAATCCAGGTTCGGTGCCCTTACCTGTAAAGGATTTACCATACACAACTTCCACAATTCCCTTGATAGGATCTTCGTAATCAGTAACCAACAAATCTTCTGGTATGTCAATCTCACTCTCACCAGTACCATTTTCGTTGATATTTCCATCTCCAATATCCAAGATTCACTTTGAGAATTCAGAAAGCTCATGCATCGCATCACTGTCATCTCGGAGAATAAGCCACATGTTGCGTATGAGTCGCAATACTTTGCACTGAGACCATCGATACGAAGAATTCAAAGAATCCAGCACAATCTCAATCCTGCCGGCATTAGGGATCACCGGAAGAATCTGCCTAAAATCCTCTCCAAACACAATAACCTTTCCTCCAAAAGGTTTTTCAGAATTCATAATATCATGCATCGTCCTATCCAACGTCTCGAAGTAATACTTGTTCATCATCAATGCCCCATCCCATATGATAAGCTTAGTTTCCTTTATCAACTCTGCAAGATTTGAACCTGCTTTTCTGGAACATGTAGTGTATTCATTGACGACTATGGGAATTTTAAACCGAGAATGGGCGGTTTGACCACCTTCCAATAACAAAGCAGTGATCCCACTCGAAGCAACATTAAGAACGATATGACTCTACAAACGCAAGGCGGCTCCTAAAAACCCCATAAATAATCTTTCCAGTACCGCCAGATTCATAAACAAAGAAAATGCGACCAACGCGGATATCCACAGCCGTCGTAATCTCGTCATAGAAATCCTTTTGCTCCCCTGTAGCAGTGGCAATCATCCTATAATGCCTGGCACGCAATTGATCACGATCGTAGTTCTTCTTGTCGCAAATGAGAGAATTACGACATGGATCCATGGCAACATCCTGTGGAAACAGCATAGGGGAATAGTTGGCGAGAGTACTTCCACTGACTCGAAGCAGTTTCTTTATCTCTAGCAACACCAGGTTCATCTGTGTCTCTTTGTCAATCCTTATACCTACAAATCAACACAGACGATTTATTTTTAAAAGTATACGACGCAAACAAATAACAGAATGCATTATAGTTGAAAGACATACTTTGATCCTTCTTGGTCATCATATGTTGATGAAGCATATCTTCGGCCAAATGTTCTAAAGTCGCTGCACACACCCTAGAAGGCAATGTGATGCTACTCGTCAACAACATAATAACGAACAACTTACTTAGAGACCTCCCGGTTTCCCATATACTGGCATCCTTAATAGCATCTATATACTTCCTATCGTCGTCGAGTAGACCATACACATAACACGTCTCTTTAAACGAAGGATACTCAACTCCGTTGTATGTCCTTATGTCAACAAAAGTCTCTGGACTCTTAACTATATTCAGTAGAATCCTGAGATAGTATGCTTCTCCTACATATACAGGCACATACGTCACTCTGCCAATTGCGTTCCCTCAAACTCTACGTGTCCATCTTTTCTGGGACAAGTTCCATACAAATTTTGAAGGTATCTCCGCGTACGTCAAGAGTTTGGCATCTGGATATAGTGTTACACTTCATCCAAGCAAGAAATTTGGAACTACTACTGGTAACAGGTTCAAGTATTTCGAGTGGGGGGTCATCTCCATTATAAATAATCATCTGTTGATTAGGTAGATGGAATGGTAACTTCATAACAGGTACCGAACGAAAATGCGTGAGAAAAGCTAGAATTCGCCACGTTGACTCGCATGCCGAGATGTACCTACAATTGCATGTAAACCGCGGTTCAGAAAAAAATAAATAAACAATCCAAGGATAACCAATACAAAGCTAGACATATACCTGCAGCTAAAATGCCTTTTTATTTTGTCGTCCTCATCGTCATTATCAATGGTTGCGTGAACATAGTCGGAACCTTTATGAATATACTTAAAAAGATATTTGACAGAAGGTGACTGTACACACCATTCGACGTTGATATGGGCTCTATAACGAATACAAAGCTCTCTGTTATAAGGGACCACATATCCATTATCCAGCGATATATCTTTCTTCATCACATATCTCTTATCATCTCGTCTACTATACATAGGGTACCCCACATCGCCGATCTTGGTAACAGCACAGAACGGTTTCGGAAAAAACATCGTGCATTTTCCATCTGCCATACAAACACTATTCACGTTCATACGACCACATGGACCGTGAATCATTGTATCACTAACACCATCATACAAATGTGGATCCTTCTCACGATCCGGAATATCTGCACAGATTATTTTATCTATCTGATCACCGGTGGGGAATTTATGCTCTGGGCTCATGAAAAGCACTATGTGTGCATGAAGCAGACCTCTCTTCTGAAATTATATAGTGTATATGACTGCAAAGAAACAAAGTGAAAGTATTTAATAACAAAATTGTCAACTAACACTACGAATACCATAATGGAGAATAACATGAAACAGCTAAGTAGATAAAATAACTCACCAGCACTGACGACTCCCAGAATATGTTCCCTCGTCAATTGATAGATCAGGTCATCAAATTTCATTTTAAAAACTCGACAACATATATCTGGCCTATTCTCTGGCTTCAGATTATTACTCTATATATGCTTTGTAATCTCCGACCATTTTGGGTTACACGTAAAAGTCAAGAAAAGGTCTGGAAAACCAAAGTACTTGCATGTAATCATTGCATCCAAGTAATGCTGAACCATATACCTCGTACCACCAGTATAAGACGACGATGGTATGATAATGCTTCTACCATGTTCGAATAAATTGGTATCACCATTCTCAACAGCCTTTTTATCACATCGTAGCTATCACAATGCAGTTTCTTCTGATTATAACAGATATAACGAAGCTTATTGGTCTCTATCATCGTGAATGCATCAACAAAAAATTGCTGGTACAGCCTCCCCGACATGAAAATAATAGGAGACTCTCCATTCCTCTCATGTATTCGATAAGCAAAGAATTGTCGTATAGTGATCTGCGTCCGCTTCTTCCCTGCCTTGTCTACATAGCCAATATCAATACCAAGTCTAAATCCATCCTCACCGTAAGGAAACAACAATGGATATTGCAGTGGTAAATAAGCGGGATGTAGCTCACTTATCTTTTTCAGACCCTCCGTCTTAGACTCTATTAGGATATCACGTTCATGTAAACCAACCGTGGAATCTCCAGGAATCAAAGCAGCTACTTCGTTCGCAGACGGAAGATTATAATTCCGCCCATCTGTCTTTCTATCGGAAGTTAGCAATAACTTATACTTTCCATTATAGTCATCGGAGAGGATACTATCACGCAAACTTCTGAATCCTTGAACATGACGATTGTGCTTATCCAACATCTTACGCAACTTATTGACAATGGTCTCTCTTAGATTATCAGAATCTCCCTTCGATCTACAAATTAACCAAAGACTCATGACAAACAAATCTAACATCCATCGTGCATAAAATAAAGAAACAGATTATACAGACAGGTTAAATAAAGAGAAGATATTTGATTGCTTACTTCATTGACAGTGTCGTGAATATAAAGCTGCAAAAAGGCTGGTTTCTGACCGTCGGAAGGTGAAATATAACCGATACTGTGATAATTCTCTCCAGATATTTGGAACATGTATGGTGCTTTACCGTCGTTTATAAAACGATTCACCTTCCCTCCAAGAGATGAAAAAGAAAACATCGTGTTGTACGCTCGTACGTTATCACGGAAATGAGATCTCCTAGCATCATCATAGTAAAACAAAGCCAGCAGAGTTTTAGGTGGGGTTTTGAGAAGCGGGAGAACGACTAAGCCCTAACTGCAACACATCGAGAAAACAAAATAGGCCTATCAGTGTCCTTCGGTTTCCGTAATCGTTCACCATACCACATATAACTTTTACTATACTCACACACATATACTGGGTCACCATTATCATAATAATCTGCTGACGATACTTTAAACAATTAATTACACTCTAAACTATCAAAATATTATAAATAAATATAAAAAGACACGATAACCAACCTCTCTGATCTAATCCAGGTCTAACGATAGTATTCAAGTCAGTCCTTACGATCATTCCCGATGTAGACTCGATATTATCATCATCCACAACCCTAGCTTTCTTCCTCGGCCTTTTTTTCTTCTGCGATCGGTATCTTCACCATGCACTAGTAGAAATTTATGCTACAGTCACGAATAAGTCACGGTTAATTTGTGACTATTATTAATATAGTCACGCAATAGTCACAAAAACCAAATCGTGACTAAAATAGAGAAAACGTGACTAATTCGTGGCATTTTCGTGACTAAACTAACCACGATTTTGTCATAAAATATAACGTGGATATAATAGTCACGTTTTGCCACGAAAAAATCATAAAACATTTAATATACCAAAAACTAAGATTCAATACTTATACAAAATATTATAATTTTCCAAATCTAAATTTTCTCAAATTTTAAATTTAAAATCCAAATTCAATACTCAAAAGTCAAACTCCTAACCCTAAAACATAAACTCTGAAAAGTGATTCAACACTTATAACAAAAATTATATTTTTCATATCAAAAATTATATTTTTCACATTTAATCTTTTTCAATATACACCCTAAAATTCAAACCTAACATAAATCCAAACCCAAATCCTATACCCCATACCCTATACCCTAATACACTAAACTCTTTAAAAAAAACTATTTTTTCTCAAATCTTAACCTAAATCTTAAATTTAAACTCCAAAATCCAAATCCAATACTCAAAACTCCTAATCCTAAAACCAAACTCAAAAAGTGATTCAACACTTATAACAAAAATTCTATTTTCCATATCTAATATATTTCTAACTTTAAAACCTTAAACCTCAAACCTAAACTCAAACCCTATATTTTTAAAGACAAACCCTAACACACTAAACTCTTAACAAATTTTCTAATGAATATAATATGTCTAAAAGATCCAATACTTATAAAAAATCAAAACTTTAAAATATAATATTTTCAAAACTTAAACCCAAATCTTAGTCCTAAATCCCAAACTTATATCTAAAAATATAAACCTTAAAACATAAACTCTAGACTAAGATCCAACACTTGTAACAAAAAGTTCTAATTTTCTATATCTAATCCTTTTGCAACCTTAACTCCAAAACTTAAACCTAAACTCAAAACCTATAACCTTATTTAGCTTTTAAACTCAAAACCACAATATATATATAAACCATCAATTGTATTACAGATTATGATTCTAGTTTAGTTAAATGTAGAAGTATTTTTTTTTTGAAAAAAGATATGAAGTTATCGTGGTTTGTTTATTAGGTGGATAGATTTGACAAAAAAAAAAAGTGAATAGATTAGACGAAAATTATTTGGGTTGCCACCAAATGATTTTAATTTCGGCTCCAATGATTTTGGTTTTGGCTCCAATTATTTTTATTTTCGCGGCTCATTTTCCTTTTGTCGATATTATACTACCACCTACTCAATCTATTCTCTACACTTAGAAAAGAAAACCCAATCTCTTCCGCTTCGATTCTTCATGGTTCCGCCTCGCCAAAGTTTCGGTCCAGCTTCCGGTCAACCATCCGTCCCAGCGTCTGGCCAAGGCTCCGACCGTCTTGGCCCTCGACCCGCTGACTTGAATTTTCAGGGTACGTTCTCACCTTCCTTTACCCATAAACACCTGATTAGGGTTTTCGTTTTTCATTCTGGGTTTCAAACCTTGGTGGTTAATTATAGGCTTTTGTGGCTTTGTTTTTGTTTCGAATTGGGTCTCTGTTCTTGTATCGAGTTTAAAAACTTTGTGGTTGATTATATGTTTCATTGATTCTTGTTGGCTTCAGTGAATGATTGATTCCATTTTCTCCTTCTTTTACTTATTTAATTTGTCTTCTTCTTTTTGTAGATGATCGTGTCTGGTTTGGACGAACCACCACCGTTCACAGATCTTGTGCGAAGGACACACAGGAACTTCAAAAAACTGAGAGCGCTCCTCAACCCAATGTAGTTTTCGATGAAAGGTCTAATTTTCTTATATATGCCACTCTCTTGGAATAAACGTAAGAATTCCACTTATTGTTTCGTTTTTAAATTACCATAGACTAAGACATGATAAGTTATCCTGACTCACATGAAAATGATACAATCGATGAGGATAAGTTATGTTAACGTAACGTGGTTAGGGTCTCTACGGATTGCTGACTGATTTCCCTGTCTACCCATTTGTTGCATAGATCATAAATTTGCACACCAACACAGTTGCAAGGATCCTTGGAAAGGTGGAGAGTAATGAAAGGTATCTGAGAGTTGCACTATATCAAGGTGATCAAGGAGGAAAGAAAGTTCAAGCAGCCACAGCAAATGTAAATGAAAGCAAGGAGCCTTTAACTGATCCGACTATCTTAGGCTGCGCCTTCAAGAAACAGAGGATATTTATGTTCAGGTACTTTACTTTGCTAAAACGACTCATGCTTATCTTGTGAGACAAAGAAATTTTGCATCTTCAGTCAAACACATCCTCTTATGTTTTCCCTAGATATCCCTAGACAGTTTTTCTCCTTTCTCTAAAAGTGTTTCTTCTTACTTCGATATTGCAGAAGTACTTGTGGATTTTGATATAAAGAAATTGATATCTGCAGTCGGAGAGAGCCAGAAGACCCTGAAGATGCAAGCCAAGGAAGGGATGTGTTTAACGAGAAGCCTGCTGCTGGTGAACTTATGTGACACTCGCAAAGATGGGACTTTCATTGACGAACGATCTAAGACCCTTGTTTTTGAAGTGACACAGATGACACATGAAGATGGATCTCCCAATGGCCTCAGCGAACTTTCTCAAACACTGCTACTCCTTGTATACTACTCGACCAAGGATATCTCAAGGTACTCTAATTAAACTCTTATCATGTTAAGCAATCTATTATCTGCGTAATCACATTTGAGTTTCTTTGCTGCATTACATGTTTTGGTGTGCGAAAGATAAAAACTATACTTGCTACATATATATGAGTGTTTCATACAAACAGATGTAAGTTTCGGTTTGGATTCTTTGATTTAAAATTTTGTTTCCATGCTCTATTTATGGAATAGGTACAGAGATTATGATCCATCCGAGACAGTCCCAGCTCCTCTTCAACGCAACCTTGACATGGAGAATTATCATTCTCAACTTTGTTTTTATTTTCTAGTTATGAAATATTTTGTAAGACTTGTGAAAGACTTTGTAAGTTTTTGTTGTCTATTGAATTCAGTTTATGAATTTTAAGTTTTCAATTTTAGGTTTTTTGGTTTCATGTTTTTTTTTTTAAATGTTTTAAGATTAGTCACTATATAAAATGTGACCAGTTTATAAACAGAACACGATTTAAATCGTGATGAGACTGTGACAAGAAAACAAAGCCACGAATTTGACACACAAATTTAATAACTAGCATAGTCACGAAAATGTCATGAACACTGTAATGACAACCATTGCCACGGCTAGTTATGTGACATCGTGATTAAAATAGACACGAAATATTTGTGACAAAAACGTGTCTATCAGACACGAAAAGTCACAAAATGCAGATCCTATAGCCACGTTTTTATTTCGTGACATAGCGTGATTATGAGCTCATATAGCCACGAATTTTGGCCCATTGTCATGAATAACTTCGTGGCTATAGCCCTTTTTTTTTACTAGTGATGCGGATTCTCTAGCGGCCCTGTATCAAAATAATTCTCCCTATCCGAATCAGAATCAGTGTCGGCGAAGCAAAGGAGTTCGTTATAGTTACTTGAAGTGGTCAAGTACGTTACAAAATAACCATGCATAAAGAATAAACGTCACTATAAGGTAAAGTTGTACGTAATGCAACACTGTGTACCAATACTTAAGACAAAATTCCTACTTATCTCTTTCTAAAAAAGCCGTTTTCTTTTTATGATATGCTGTCTGCAACACTGCGCAAGTCTCTTTTGTTCTGGAGACGACTCAGGACCAAACATCTAGAGACGATGAACTAATTCACAGAATAGTAGTCGCGTTCAGGATCCTTGGGAGCATAACGCTGAGCTCTGGTGTTGTTAGCTTGTTATAAACGAAAAAAAACACAGTCAAAATCTCTAAAGCATATACATAGAAGGACGTACTACATATCGCAGGTGGAGGGGGACGTGGTGCGGGTGGTGGATCTTAGTTCCTCTTCCGCCTTGTTGGATAACTTTGTCTCATCCTCAACATTTTGAAACAACCGCAAACAGAACCAATATGGTAGTCAATGCAAGACAATAAAACTATATAAGAGAAAATACCTAGAGACACAACCCTAACTCTACTGACTTATATAAACATCCATAACCAGTTCTGGGTGAATGTACAATAATAAAGTAGCAATAAATAAACGATAAATGTTAAGATATAACCGAATTTTGTAAAGTACCGTTGACGGATTGACCTAAGCAATATAATACATATTTTATTAAATTTCGAATGTACATTTAATTTCTTGATATACGCTAGGGCTACTCTATGCCATATTTTTACTATTCAGGATAAAGTCAAATTTTTGTTTTTAGAATTTCCTTTTTTTAAAACGAAACACGCTTATCTCGTCGAGATCCACGTCTTAACATTTTTTGATTGGATGTATTATCGAATAATGTCAATAAATGATTGGGAATGGTTCGGATATATCCGATTTTCCAAAATACCATTAAAATAAAACAGACCAATCAAAAACATTCTATACAGATTTTTATCAAATATTGAGAGTATATCCAATTTTCCGATATGCGGTAGAACATATATTGCTCCATATTTTTACTAAGCAAACAAAACGGGCTGAACAAATCGAGCCCGATATTTTATATATAAGTATTATAAAAATTCCCTAAGTGGATGTATAAAGGAATAACGTTAATAGATGAACGTTAAATGCTAACCGAATAATGCAAACATATGAACAGTGGATGCCAAGGTATAATAGAATTTGGAAAAACATCGTTGATAGATAGTCCAGTGCCGTATATATATCAAGACCTATGTCACATAATATTTTTACCATACAGAACGAAGCTGGTTTTCTCTCTTTATGTTTTCATTTTAAGAATTAAAAGAAATTTCACAATGCATAATCGTTTGAAAGCTTGAGAACCGTCCAGCACTATAACAAACGGATAAACATCCTAAATCTGGCACAATCAGTAACCGGAGTCGAACACCCAAACATAACAGGTTAACTTTAAATCCAGAATCAATAATAACTATCAATCACCAAAATAAAAGCAGATACAAACTCCCATAATTTTATAGCAACAGGAATCATAAAAGTAAACCCAAATATCATCCAAACATTATGCACCAATCCCAAGGCGAGGCATGCACCAGCAAACGTAGGATAAACTACTCCATTCACTGTCCTAATATCTCTGTAACAAACTGGACCTCTAACGACATGCAAAAGAAGACTGAGATAACAAAGCTCTCCGGCCGCTTGAGGTACATTAGGAATTACTCCAGTTCTGAAACCTTTGCGACGACGACACCATTTTTTCAGCTTTGCATCCCAAACCCATCTCGAAGGATACTCCATCTCGACACCATTTTTTTGTTTTTTAATGTATTTGAATGTTTTAGGCGAATTTGTTAATATAGTATTTATGTATTTATGATGTTTATAATATTATCATTATATTTGGTAAAAGTAATATAATTCGTAAAACCTTTATAAATTGTGAAACTAGTATAATTTGTAACACTATGATAATTCGTAAAACCAAAATTCGTAAAACTATGATAGTTCGTAAAACTATATGTTTATGGAACATATTAAAACATAATCCATAACGGATAAATGTATAATAGAGCTAATAAAAATTGGAAACTTACATTAGGCTTGATTGAAAGCTCGGAACATATCAAATATGAATAGACCTGTTTGAGACCAACTCTTTTGTGACTAGCTGACTAAAGGAGTGTCTACGAACTAGTACAACTAGGTAACTACGTAAAATTTATCTTAATTCAAATATAAGTGTTATAACCTTAACCTTAACCAACTCGTAACAATCATCATGCATAATCTTAATCAATTCAAATATAAGTGTTATAACCTTAATCAATTAATTTTTTACCAAAATTAAACAATACATATTATTGCTCTACAAAAAGACAAGTGAAGTTCTTCTACTAAGAATGTTAGTTTGGTCACATCAATCACCAAATGTTACGAAAATATGTTTATGAAACATATGAACTCATAAAACATAGCGGATAGATGTATAATAGAGTTATGTTAACATGAAAACTATAAAAAAGAATCATAAGATCCGGTACAACTAATTAAACTGGAAATAACTCAAAGTAAAATAAACTCTACCTAATGATATTTTTGGTACAACCATTTCTTGGGTAAAATTATGCCTAAATAATTGGCGGCGCATACATGTTGGTATTCCGAAAAGACGGCGCACATGATGGATTTTTCAATTTCTAATAAAACCAATATGATGCTGACGTTTCTTACTCTTATTTTTGATTCCCCCCAATTTATTGGATTTCAAACCTTTTCTTTTTCTCCCCAAATTTTTGGATTTCAAACATTTTCATTTTCCCCCCTATTTTTTGGATTTCAATCAATATCAACACTCCTCCTTTTCACAGTCAAATACTCTCTCTCCTACTACTCGTCTCTCTCTACACTCTTCCTCCATTTTCAAAGTACATAATTTTTTATTTATAGTTTGATTTCAATTTCATTTCGAGTTCGTTTCCGAGTTTTTAATTGATTATTTATCTGTATACTGGTAGTTCTTGCGTAATGGATCCATTGGACCCTAACTACCGTTCGGACAAGGAGCACAAGAAGAGAATCCTGATGATTGTATATATCGCCGATGCTGACTACGGCATTTCGGAGAAATACCCATGTGGTCAAAAAAATCATGTGAAAGGTCTCTCCTATCCCACTCACACCCGACGCTGCAAGAATCCACTTCACCTGCAAATCTCATGTGGTGAGCCATTTTATATATGTGTTTACAAATTATCTGCAGAAGTGAACAATTTATGATATCGTGAACAATTTATTTACTTCCAGGACGACGACCTCCACTTTTTCAAACCCTGGATTCACGGTGTCGAAGAGGAGCTGGAGAAAATACATCGTGAGCTTCGCAACCACATAAAGGAGTTTTGTGAAATTGCAAGGATTCATTGTGAGCTGGCAAAAATGCGTGACGAACTTGCTGAGCTGAAGGAGATACTTCACGGTGTTGTGGAGAGTGCTAGGGTTGTGGGGTCGCTTGTTGTGGGTAAAAGTAAAGAAAAGGTTTAACACATGTATTAGTCAATGCGTATGTTGTATTCCTTTTCATTCTCGGTTTGAACCTAAATTTTAAAATTTCCTAAATCTTTCGAACATAATTCTATTATATGACAATGAAGATGTGTTTATGTTATTTCGGTTTAGAAATGTGATTTATGGTTGTTCGTAGTTTTAGTTTTACGTAGCTTTCCGAATCCGAATGAACATAATTTTCCCTAGTTGTCCATATTTTTCCGAATCCGAGTTAACAACTTAGTTTTCCTTAGTTGTGCGTAGTTTTCCAAAGTTGTGCGTAGTTTCCCAAAGTCGTGCGTAGTTTTCCATACTTGTGCATACTTTTCCGAATCCGTATGAACATAGTTTTTCCTAGTTGTCCATATTTTTCCGAATCTAAAACAACAACATAGTTTTCCATATATAACGCACCGAACACATCAAAGACCAACCGATCCAAATAACCACCATACAAGTCCTTGTCTTGGACTTTTATTTTTCGTCCTTGGGCGCCTTTCCCCAGCCGAAGGGAACCTTTTTTTCC
>KE155628.1:60889-86986 GCA_000411075.1 Sisymbrium irio | reverse complement strand
TCTTATCAGACTTTTTGAAAACATACCGAAAACACTTCAAAAATGCGGATTTATCCACCACCTCTTGCAATGCCTTCTTACTTGGGAATTCGTCAAGCACGCTAACACCCTTTCCATCTTCCCATCCCTTTATAAACGTACTAGGTTCTAAAACAGGTGGAGTCTCAATATATTTATTAAGTGTATACGTATACGACCCTTTCTCCACAGATTCACGTGATATATCTTCTTTCTCCACAGATTCACGTGATACATCCTCTTTTTCCACAGATTCACGTGATACATCCTGCCTCTCCACAGATTCATGTGATACATCCTCTTTCTCCACAGATTCACATGATACATCCTCTTTCTCCATCGCCTCATGTTGTTCTTCTGATTGATTTTTATCAACATTCAAAGTATCATCGCCGGTTTCCGCCAATCCCTCATAATTCCTACCAAAAGAACTTCCTTTCTCTGCCCCGGATATTTGCTCCTCCGGCACTTCTGCTATATAGTTCATCTCCAAAAACAATATACATCTATGATTCTATTTATCAGTGGACGTTAGATAAACACAAATATCATCATCATCACAAATATTTAACGTTTCCTCAATTCTCACCAGCAGATGAATGTAACTCAATTGCAATTTAACCTTGCTTTCCTTGACCGCAATCTTCTTGCATATCCTAACTTTACCACATACAAAGTTATATCCTCAACCGCTGTTTTGAACATTATGATATATAGGCGACACTCACATTTTAAATAAATGCTCCCGTTGTTGCTCATTGTATCCTGCACAAAAACTCTTTCTCATTAATTCTAGATTTAGAATTTCACATAATTAATATATTTGTACTAGTTTTATTAGTTTGACTAGTTTGACTAGTTAAACTAGTTTAAGTTTTACTGGTTTTACTAAACTAGTTGTCCTAGTTATACTAATTTCACTAGTTTTCTGAATTATTCTATTTTCACTATTTATTCTAGTTTTACTAGTAAAATTAGATTTAGTTATAAGTTTTACTAAACGAGTTGTCCTAATTTTACTGGTTTGACTAGTTTTCCGTATTATTCTATTTTTACTAATTATTCTAGTTTTACTAGTTCTATTCGTTTTGAGTCTGGGGTTTTGCGATACATTCAGAGTGAACTCGATCATTTGTGTTCAAGCAGATAAATCGGCATCAATTTTCTTCTAATCTACTTACAATTCAATACGATTCAACAGAAACCATGGCAAAAACATAATGAGCATAATGAGTATAATCCTGTCCAATTCAATCTTGATTTAAGCAAACTGAAGAAACTTTTGTTGAACATTACCCCGGATTTTGGTCCTTGCACGACGGCTGAACGGCCTCTGACGATGTCTATCAACTGAGGAGAGTCCCTGTGTCCAGAGAGGAGCAAATGAGTAGGAGAGAGAAGTGGATTGACTGTGACGAGAGAGATTGGGGGAGGAGAGAGAGTGAGAAGTGAGAGTGAGGAGAGAGAGGGAGAGTAAGCTCGGCTCGCGCCTTACGCGGGGCCGTTTTAGACGTTTTGGCCAGCTCTGTGTTTCCGTTTATTACCGCGTTCTTGGTTTAAATTGGTTTTTTCCATTATTTTATTCAATTATTTACTTAAGTGTAATTTCGTAATCCTACACCCCTTTAAAGTGCTCAAGGACATACTAGACTAGAGAATGACATAACAGATTATCTTTTTTTTTCAAAAAGGGCACTCCAGCCAGTGTCTCTTACGGTTTATATGTTTTTTCTGATCTGGTGTGAAATTGACTTTTTTTTTTCATGATACGGAACAAGATCTTGAGAAAGCTACGTTTCAGTTTTTGTTAGAGATGTTTTCTCAATAAGGCACTTATGAGTTATTGTATACCATTTAAGGCACTTTCTAAATTATAGGAACTTTCTCTTTAGTAAAAACCAATAAAGCCCTTCCTTTTGTCGTGACTATAGTTAGGCTAAGAGACGTTTACAAAAAAGATCACTTTGAGATAGTTCTTTGCAAAATAAGGCACTTATGGTTGAGAAGGCATTTTCGTGGTGCAAAATGTCGTAACAACCCCTCAACTACAAGAGATGGTCGTGTCGTTTCGTCTAGTTTTGCTGTTTAAAGCGAAACCGTAAAAGATCCTTCATTTTAACTTTAACCTCCTCTCTCTTCTATCTTCCCTACGCATAACGCGAGGTAAAAGTAAAACCTACCAGGGAAAACTCACCGCCTGTGTAGCCCAAAAGGTCCCGGAGACGAAACGTCTTTCGTCGTTCGTATTTTTCCAGAATTCCAAATTATTGTTTGGAGCTGCGGAGATGGAAGGTACTATTGCGAGTCTTGTTTGCTTTACGACATTGTCCGTGTGTACATTCGTGTGTTTGGCGGCGTATTTATTTTTTCTTTCTTTTGGCTTGAAGAGGGTGGTCCATCGGAAACTGTTGGGTTTGACGAATTGCTCCCCATTAGGCTATTCGCTACTGACCATTTTCCTAACAAGCGGCTAAACATTTACTCTAAGCTCTACACAATCCTATTGGTTCGGGATCTCCTCGCCGGGAAACCGGAGCTTGAGAGGATTAGGTCTTTTTGTTTCGGAGACCCTATATTGTTATATAGGCAAACTTTGCAGCAGGAAACCTATCTTCTAGTTGGTAAGAACGGAGGCGTTAAACATGAAAACACGCAGAAGAAAATGGATGTCCATCCGGATGTGATGGATGAAGAGACTGTGCTGAGTGGGTACGTCCAGGAAGGCATGTTACACGTAAAGCCTTTAGCGTCGATGGATGTCCATGGTTGTTGTGGTGGAAGTAATGAGGATCATATGAACGAGGGAGGGGAGAAGCATCAAGCGATGGATAATGTGTCGTTACTTGGTGGCCCGGGTGAAGCCTGTGTGGATGTCATAGTAGGGAGAGCGGAGGGCGAAGATAATGACTATGAGTTATCCGTGGACAGAAGCGATAAGGGTGTGGTGCTTATAGAGCCCACGATTAGCAAGGACATCCACGACGAATCCGGTGTACATATTGATGACCCCATGGACAATGAAGGTGTAAGGAATCCACAAAGACGTTCGTGTGGAGGACCAGCCAAAAGATAATATGGATGTCTGTTTAAGGCGGTCCGAGACCGGAGATAACGAGCATGCGTTGTCTGACATGTAACGTGTAGGGTCTGAGTTTGCTATTGTTAACAGCGGAGGCGTGGAACATGAAAACACGCAGACGGAAATGGATGTCGATCCGGCTGTGATGGATGAAGAGAATGTGGTGAGGGTGGACGTGCAGGAAGGCGTGAAACCCGTAAACCCGTTAACATTGATGGATGTCCATGGTATGTGTGGTGAAAGTAATGAGGATCATATGCACGAGGAAGGGGAGAAGCCTCAAGCGATGGAAAATGTGTCGTTGCGTGGTAGCCCGAGTAAAGCCAATAAAGATCAATCATATAGAAGTTACTATCAATGTGGTTGAACAAATTATAGCCGTATAATATGAAAGCAAATTAGTAGACGGACCAATCATCCATTTAAAATCAGTCACTAAAAACTGTGATTCATTAGATGATGGCAAACTAATGCGCACATGAAAACATCCATGTGGTTTGTAATATACTATAGTGTGGATGTCCACATACATGGTCGTACACATGAACATATTGAATGGATGAATATAAAACATGAACATGCATAATATGTAATGCGGTGTATGGATGAACATGTGTAGAACTGTGGACGTACACACGCCTATCTTCCTGTCTCTGTACGTCCACCAGAATATAATATTCTTCTTGACTCTAGTGTTATTGATTCATCTACTTCTGCAAATTGGAAAAAATACAGATCTTCAATCGAAAACACATAACTCGGTACATACCTTCCACTTGAAAATGGACGTACAGACACCTATCTTTGTTTGTTCGTACATTGTTGCGTGACTGTATATCCACACGACAATATCCTCTTTTTCGTGTCTGCAAATCGATGACCTAAAATATCCAATTGGAAAAAATACAGAATTTCAGTCGGAAACACAAAACTCGGCAAAACAACACGAAATTAAAAGAATTCAACAACCTTCACAAAAACCAAACATACCTTCCATTTAAAGATGGATGTACACAAGCCTATCTTTGGTGTGTCCGTACATCGTTGTGTGTCTGTACATCCACGACAGTATCATCTTCTTCGTGTCTGTAAATCGGTAACCTAAAATATCTAATCCAATTGGAAAAAATACAGATCTTCAATCGGAAACACATAAATAGACAAAAGAACACGAAATTAAAAGAATTCAACAACCTTCACTTAAAAACCAAACATACTTCCCATACAAAACAAACGTACAAACGCTTATCTTCATCTTCTTTGTGACCATTCTTGTGTTATTGATGCACCTACTCCTGTAAATCGGTGACCTAAAACAAAGATATTCAGTCGGATCTGAATTGCAGAGCTGTCGTTCCCTTTTTCGAATTTGCTTCATTTTAGAACCGACCATCGATTCTAAAAAAGCCGGCGATGAATACACAGTGTGCCGCCATGACTTGTAATGGATATTAGGTGGATGTAGGTCAGTGAACACGAGAGAAGTTTGGAAGCACAAAGCTGAAAACTTACAGCAATGGAAGGAGGAACAAGATGGTGACAATGTGGGAGAGGTCCATTTTTTACGTTGGACACTTGGTTCAAGTCTCGAAGTATTTGCCAACATTATACAGACAGATCTTAACTGTAAAAAATGTGTTCATTTGGAGTGTACTTTGATCTAACGGTTTGTATCTTGCAACAGGAAAAACACTTAGTTCAGTTATTTTGTGACTAAAAAACTTGTCATTAGATTAGGTGTCAGTTAATAAAAGGGTATCATCGGATTTTCCTCTCTCAAATATGGTGATGTGTCAAATGAAAGTGCTCTTATTTTCAAAAGTGTCTTATTCTGATATTCATAAGTCAAAAAGTGCCTTATTCAGTAATGATTACGAAAAAGGCACTTATTGAAATATCTTTGCCAGATAAGGCACTTATTTAAAGTGAGGCACTTTGGATCGTAGAAAAACCGAAATTACCCCGAAAAAATGTAACTAGGTAAAATCAACATAATGTAACTCAGTTACTACTATAACGGGGGAGGGGGGGGGGAATTTAAATTTTGTCTATTTCCTTCTAGTTCACCTTTTTGAAAACGTATAGTTACAGAGCAAACGAAAAGGCGTTTTGTTGAGCGACTTTTTTATCGGAGTCTTGACGGCTTTTAATCGTCGTTTTCCTCTGAATTGCTGCGATTGAGACCGGCTTGGGAGTAATGGAATGTCAGTTTCCCAGATCCGTAATCGGTTATACTGAGTGAATCTCGTGTTGAGACTCATATTTCGCCAATAGACACTCATTTTACTGACATAATACTTGATCTATTTTTTTACAGAGGGAGCATCATCCAAAACTAACCAGTGGGACCTTATGCTTCCCGAGAGACTATTTGCGATGGACAGTTACCCCAGCAAGCGTCTAAATGTGTATTTCAAACTAGAGACACTTTTAACTGTTCGGGATCTCCTTGCCGGGAAACCAGAATTGGATAGGATTCGCCGTTCATGTTTTGGCAAGCTGTTTCATGTTGGGTGGACGGGTTTCCGTGTGGGGTGGATGGGTTTCCATGACCACCGGCAGGGTCGGATTTACATGGATGTGGACGAGAACTTGGTGGTGTGGGCAACACCAGCCCATGCTGGTTGTACTCAAATGTAGATAATGTTGTCAGTGTATGACCATTGTTAGTTATGTACGATGCAGACACGTTTTGGTCATCCATGGAATAAGATGTTTTAGAAGTCCACTAACATGGTTTTAAGGCATCCAAAAACATAGGTTTGAAACAGGGGCATTCCACCGACCTAAAAAATGACCCACGTGAAAAAAAAACTGACGACCTAAGTGAATAACATAAGAGATTCATGACTTCCTCCATCATCGCGGGCGGTGGATGACCACGGGTTATCGGACAGAAGTATTGAATGTTACCGTGGATGAACATGTTGTGGTCCGTGAGTGCACATGGATGGATACGCTTGGTAAATCGCGATATCTATTGGGTGAACTTGTGTAAGAGTGGAAATCGCGATATAGATGAACAGTGTTATCTTCTATCGGCAAAGTAATCTTCTATTGCAGGAAATCGAAAGATCTATCTGGGTTCAGAAAATGTGAAATCGGTATGAGAAAAACTTGATTGGCTTTATAAAACGACATGGATTGAATGGGCTACGTGACCGGCGGTGTATGTCGGTTGATCTATCTTTATTCCAGAATGAATATAAGGTCAATCTCATATAAACACAAACATAAAAAACGGAATGTACCAGGAAACTTAAATGGACGTACATGAAATATGAATATGAATGGACATCTATTGTGTTATATGTATGATGGCCGTACATATATTGTGGAGTGTGAAAGGATATGGNTGTTACCGTGGATGAACATGTTGTGGTCCGTGAGTGCACATGGATGGATACGCTTGGTAAATCGCGATATCTATTGGGTGAACTTGTGTAAGAGTGGAAATCGCGATATAGATGAACAGTGTTATCTTCTATCGGCAAAGTAATCTTCTATTGCAGGAAATCGAAAGATCTATCTGGGTTCAGAAAATGTGAAATCGGTATGAGAAAAACTTGATTGGCTTTATAAAACGACATGGATTGAATGGGCTACGTGACCGGCGGTGTATGTCGGTTGATCTATCTTTATTCCAGAATGAATATAAGGTCAATCTCATATAAACACAAACATAAAAAACGGAATGTACCAGGAAACTTAAATGGACGTACATGAAATATGAATATGAATGGACATCTATTGTGTTATATGTATGATGGCCGTACATATATTGTGGAGTGTGAAAGGATATGGGAGGGTACACAAGAAGATGTTGGATTTGGTACATGATGTTTGGTGGATAGATGATCAATGGACGAATAATGGTTAATGGTCTACATGTGTTTACCAAGAAGAATATGAATTTGAGGTTTGATCACGTGGATAGTTGTTCATGGTCGTACATGTGTGTATGTCAGATGATGCATCTCATAAGTAATGGTCGTACACAGCTTTGAATACATATTCATTCTCTTATTACAGAATCGATCTATTACAATAGCTTCTCCGGTAGACAGTCGTCCCATACCTTTGCTAGAGATTGATCTAGCTCTGTAAAAAAGTAAGTTGGATTGTCAAGTAAACAAAATTACATTCCTTTCTAAATGAGACGCAAAATAGAGAATCAAATTTTAATACATCTACAATTGCAGAAACAAAACAATTCACATATTAAACCAAACTGAATCCAGATCTATAGATCTATACCAGACCAATTTGCAACATAGCTTCATTATAGCCTGTTTGTCAAATATTCCGGTGACGTGTCAACAGTGTATTTACCAGAACCTGGAACAATAACGGTGATGTAGGACAGAATCGATAAATCGTTCATGTTTTAGATCCGATTGCAAAAAACTCGATTAGCCGCACGATTGAAGCAGCTACAGCCACGAAGATTGGATTGGTTTAACGGTGGGTGTGGGCAGTGGTTCTTAGTTTTGGTAAACAGCAACAAAAATAACATATGCATCGTTCGGGTCTTGATATGAAAAATAATAGTGATTCTAGTTAAAATATTACAACTATATTCGAATAAAATAATAGTTTCTAATTACTAACGAATTATTAGGATGAGGAAAGAATGATATATAAGGGTTTTTCCATTACTCATATCAACGGATAAAGTTTCACACTTTTGATTTTTGCCCCGATGTTGTCAGTTCAATTTTAGCTGAGGATACTAATGGTTTTGAAGTTCCGCGACTTGTGCGGACTTAAGTTTGATTTTATTAATAAATTCGAGGGTTTTTCCGGGTCACTTACCCAAAAAAAGTATCAACGGATAAAGTGGATAAAGTCCTTTAAATTAAAAGTGTCTTAAAATGTAATAAAAAGTGATAAAGTGCATTTGCTTATAGTTATCTCTTTTCTTTACAGGTGAAAGCTATTATTGAAAATAGGGAGATTCAAGGACACATCGTTAGATAAGTGGTTTTATTTGGTTATTTTGATATGCGTATTTTTATTGTAGGTACAAGAAAGCAACAGTCTGAGATGAAAGAAACAGGGTTCCATCGATGAACATAGCCGCCTCCAGGCTCCTTACCTCCTTTCAGCATCGTAACACTAGGTGATTTCTCAGCTCTCACTTCATTAAAATGGCTATCTATCTTCAATTCTCAATACGCCCAACACGATGCCTATCTCTCTCGCCGTTTCATGAGTGCTGCGATTCTGGAATTAAAAAAAACAGCAAAAATGGTTAATTCATTTGGATCATTGTTCTGCTCGATAAGAATGTATTACTTCTCTTCTCGTTTAAGATCAAGTAATTTTCATGTATTTTTATTTTATAAACTAATATATGTCCATATTCAGAACTCGGTGATTCAGAGTTATGAGCTTCTCAGATAGGAAACTCTTTAGACACGGCAGAGTGTATTGGCCGTCAAGCTGAACGGCGAGGTTGTCCTGCTTCTATTGTCTTCACAGACGAATTCGACCTGGTATGTGAACTCAGTTGGATTTTATAGCTTCCTCACTGTGTCTTTCAGATTAATTGCTTTGTATATTGGATACATGATATTAAGAAAACCGATACAGTTCCTTTGTTTGAGCAAAAGAGAAAATCGATGATTCTTGATACCATGTTGTGTGGGATATTCTTTTATTTTGATGTCAAGCCATATTTCAATGTTAGAACCATTTTTGGTTGGCTATCTAATGATATTCCCTTTTCTTTTCCTTTTTCTTTGAAGGTACTTGAAGAAAAGAAAAGTAATTGTTATTCGGTCTGTATTTCTGCTTTCGGGAAGCTGGTCTGTTTCATGGATACGGGCGACTACTTTCACTTTTGGAGGGTTTTCTATTGGTAGATAAATCTCTAACAGCAAGACAAGAATACAACTGCTCTGGTAATGCTCTTTGAAGGCCAACTATCTCCATTTCTCCTTTTGCTGAACAGATTGATTGACACTGGCGCTGCATTTAAAATCTCTCCAGTAGAAAATTTGTCTTCATATATTGGCTTTTTACGGCCATCATTAACTACTGAATTCTGGTGTACTATTTCAAAGATCATAATGAACTCTTCTGAACTTGGCTTCATGTTATCAAGTAGAAGCAATAATTATGTTTTTCTTTTTGGCAGCTGCTCCAAGTTGCTCCAAGTTCATCATATTATAAAAGATGTGTCATCTGACGATGAGGAAATGGAGAAGAAGCTCCTGCAACAGTGATTATACAAGAAAAAATTGGTAGGTGCTCCATATTTTATCACTTGATCCATCATACCTCTACTATATTCTGAAGATTGAAAAAATTTTGTTTAGTATTTTTGCTTGTGCTACCCCCATTAATTCAATTACTTTGTTTGGCACAGGAGCAAAAAAATAAAAACAAGTTTTCATCATCTACCGGGGATGAAAACACTGAGGAGATTCTTCGCCACATCAAAAAAAACAAAAACAAGTTTCTACCTTTATACGTAATCATCAACTAAGTTTTATATACACATTGCTGCGCAATAAGTTGGATCTGTCGCTTATAACCATTTTGTTAAATTGTTTTCAGTTTTTAAGGATAGAGCACTCAATGGAATAAACAGAAACCCCGCTGCATCCAAGGTATATATAAGTCTTCTTCAGTTACTTTCATGTACCAATGAAGTTCGTAGAGAGGTCTCTAAGACCACACAAGTAATTGCAAATTACTCATCCCATGAATCTTTTGCAGTCATCGTTCTTGGGTAAACTTACGAAGAGTTCCATATCAGAAGAATCTCGCAAGCGCGATCATGGCTATATATTTGAACGCGACAGCAGTAACAACAGAAGCTTAAACTCAGTGCCAGAGGAACCTTCAGTTCCAGAAACGGTAAAGCTCTCTCTATATAAACTAAAAAGCCACAACATTCTATCAAGATTTCGGGTATATATAAATGTCTTTCGTCATAACATTTGCGGATTGTTCAAGAAAATAGCCCACCAAGAAGACCCCCAGCAAAATTCACAGCCTCACAATCCCAAGAGAGATCAACAACAATACAGGCGACGACTGCAGAGGAGGACCAGAGCCCGAGGCAACAAACAACCTTGAACGAAATGCTAAAGATGTCTTCAAAGAAAACTAGCTTCACTTCAGGCGAGACAGTGGTAAATAACAGCCACACTGAGTCAATATTTGCTCCATTCAAATTGAATAAGAAACCAGTTAAGACGAATCCGAATTACTCTCTTTCTGTTATTGAATCTATTCTTGTGAAAGCAAGTCTTGATTTTTGTTTACAAACAGTTTTTGATTTAACGAATATTTAACAGATGAGGTCTGTTAAAACAGAGAATTGTGGCGATGAAACTGCACGTGTGGTGAACGTGAATCACTGGATCGGATCGTGTCGCTTTGTGTTAGTGTGGCCACTACTCACAGCAGCAGTAGGACCGTGCAGGTTGGCCTTTTCTTGATCAGATTCAAGTCTCATTTCTCAAAGTACATAAGTTGTTGCTGTAACTGTAGAGAGTATAGTGGGAGATTAGAATTAGGACCGTGCGGATTGGGCTTCCATCCATCGTAGTCACTCGAAACTTTTGTTAGACAATGCGATTAGATTCAGTATCTAAAGTGTTGTTTTATATTGTTTTAAAGAATTGTTCAAACTAACGTCCATTAACAAATAACTAACTCTCTTTTTCAAAGTGCAAACAGTTTTATATCACATGTTCTACTTTATTGTGAATGAATAAATATCTCAACCTGTTGGCACAAACAAAATAATAATCTGAGGATAATTAACTTCATCCCCTGTATCTTCCCCTAAGCTTCGGCGTTGACTGAAGAAGACCAGAGAGTTTCGGACACAAACATCTCAAGTTAAACAACTTTAATTTGATTTTCTTATATCATCGTTGTTTGACTTACAATAGAAACTTCATATAGATTCCAACCGGATAAATCTTCTTGCTTCCAGATCCAAATTCCCAATCTCCTATAGATCTCCATAAATGGCGGTTACTTACTGATTTTAGGGGGAAAAGGGACCCTTCCGCTCCTTTCTTTTAACCTCTTTAATGGCGAATTTTCGAACGGCAAAGTCTTTTTTCTTCTGCATCTCCTTCTTTGTCTTTCAATATAATTCTTGTGTTTTCCTTACTCTTTGCATGCATTGATAGCGACATGCAGATATTCTTCTTATAATTATATTAAAAATAGAATTGGTAAGTACTAATAATTATATTAAAATAGACGATAATTATCAAATATTTTATTGTCATCCAAAAAATATTTTATTGTCATCCAAAAAATATTTTTTCATGAGAAAATCAACAGTATTTAAATAAAAACTGATTTAAGTGAAAAAGATATATTTATTATAGATTCTATTTGATTTCGATAACAATAGTATTCTTATATATAATTTTCACAATATATATACATGAGAATATAGGATTAAAAAAACTATATATACTGAAATAAAAAGATAATTTCATATATTTATTTTATTAATAAAATATATTTTCACGATCTAAATAAGGTTAAATATTTAGAAACCGTGTATATGATTATCATGTTATACAAAAAGGAACAAAATTAAATTAAAACAATAAAAAAGAATATTCGGTGATTTCGAAAGATAACTATCAAATTTTTTATTGTCATCCAAAAAAATATTTTTTCATAAGAAAATCATTAGTATTTAAATAAAAACGATTTAAATGAAAACATATTTTTATTATAGATTATGTTTCATTTTTATAACAATAGTTTTCTTATAGATAATTTTTACAATATATATTCGCGAGAATATAGGATTAAAAAACTAATGAGACAAAAAGATAATTTCATATATATTTTTCCCGTAAAAGATATTTTAACAATCTGAATAAGGTTAGATATTCAGAAACCGTGTATATGATTATCATGTTATACAAAAATTGAAAAATTAAATTAAAATAATAAAAATAATATTAGGTGATTTGAATCATTATCATTACCTAAACAGATATATGTATTTAAATGGAAAAATATATTACGTGCATCCGGAGAGAATACTTTCTATTATAAAATTATGTATATTTAAATAATCTGATAATTTCATTGTTGTATTTATAGGGTTATTAAAAACGCTAAATTTTATTTCGGGTGATAAAAAAGAGTATCTTGTAATCTGGAGATTTATGGTAAACCCTTACTTAAAAAAAAAAAAATATATATATATATACTTGAGCATAGATTTTCATTGTTCAGCCACCTCTATCCTTTTTATATAGTCGTTTAGGAGTAATTTAGTTCGTAACTACTATTTTTAGGTTTTGAACAAAATGTTTTTGTTTATTTGTTACTGCTGTTTGTTTGTTTTCTTTGATTTAGTGAAATTAATCTTCTATTTTTCGTGTTGTAGGTGCATGGTACAAGGTGCAAAATCATCAAACTGACAAAAAAATGTTTACTATCAGAAGTAATAGCAGGTAAATTTGAAAAAAAAATGTCCTTCCATAATAAAAAAGCTGATGTTTTTCTGAGTTTTAGGCTTTTAGCTTTGATTCTATGGTTTAGAACGAGCTTGGTCTAGATTATTTTCTCTTTTACAAAAATAAATTTCATCGAAAAAATAAAACTATTATAATCTAAAATTATAAAAAATAATGTAATTAAACTAATTTCAATATTTTTAACTTAACTTGTAAGTGTATTGGTCCGCAAAAAAATAAACAATTTAGAAAAAGTATTTACATGATGATAGGATAAAAACTCATTTATTTTACCTATAGAGTTACAAGAATGTGTCGTCTCACTAATTTGTCATAACATCCTCAAATACAAAAGGTTTGGTGATTTGGTTCAAAGAACTTATGGGTTGTTTTTATAATTTATGATTATATGTTCCATTTTTTTCTCTAAAAAACGGAAAAAAACAAACACTGATTGTTATTTTTGAACCTCAGATTTGAATATAATTGTTTACTCACAATACTGTTTTTTTGGATGTATTATTCATCTTGGTTGTTTAAGGTAATAAATATATAGAATATAAAACTTAATTTAATTTTCTTGGGCATATGAAGCGATCTGGAGCGAACATAGCAAGCAGAAGCTAGATGAAGCAAGAAGAAACGAGCATAGACCAGCAAAAGCAAATAGAGGCAAGAACGAGGAAGAAGAAGCAAATAAAAACAAGAAAAAAAAAGCAGAGGCCAACACGAGGAAGAAGAAACAAGCACAAGTAAGAAGAAGCGAACTGGAATGAGAAGAGGCAACTAGAAGCGAGGAGAAGCGAGCAGAAGCAAGCATGAGTAAGAAGAAGCAAGTATAGGCAAACACGAGGTAGAAGAAGCAACCACGAGTAAGAAAAAACAAGAAGAAGCGAATATAAGCAAAAGAAACTAATATAAGCAACTCGAAGTCAGAAAAAATGAGCAGAGGCAAGAAGCCAATAAGAAGAACTCATAAGCAATCATTAGTAAGAAGAAACAAGTAGAAGCAATCAATAAAGAGAAAAAAACAAGCTGAAGCAAGAAGATGTGAGTAAAAGTAAGAAGAAATAAACATAAACAAGAAAAACCAAGAACAAATAAGCAGAATTATTACTGCAAATTCAACGAAAACAAAATTATTACATTCTGAAATTATAAAAAAATAATTTGAAAATTGATTTCAATTTTTTTTACTTAATTTGCATGTATATTGATCCGCAAAAACAAAAAATAAAAAATTTAGAATGAGTCTTTATTGTATGATAGAATAAAAACTCATTTTTTATCTACAGAGTTACAAAGTCTCACGGATTTGTCATAACATCCTCAGATACAAAGGTTTAGTGATTTGGTTCAAAGAAATTGTGAGTTGTTCTTATAATTTTTGATTATATGTTTCTTTTTATAACAAACGAAAACTAGCCAGCATTGATTGTTATCTTTAAACCTCTGATTTGAACCTAATTGTTTACTCATAATACTGTTTTTCAGATGTATTATTTGTCTTTTTTTTTTGGTATTTAATATACATAATAGAAAACTTAATTTCTTTCTCTTGGGCATATGAAGCGAGCTGGGGCGAACTGAAGCAAGCTGGAGCGAGCCTAGCGAGCGGAAGCTTGATGAAGCGAGTAGAAGCGAGCATAGACAAACATAAGCAAACAGAGCCAAGAACAAGGAAGAAGAAGCAAATGTGGGCAAGAAAAAGCAAGCAAAGGCCAGCACGGATAAGAAGAACTGGACTAGATAGAGTATAGGCAAGCAGAAGCGAGGAGAGAATCGAGTAGATGCAAGCACAAGGAAGAAGAAGCAAGAAGAGGCAAACACAAGGAAGAAGAAGCAAGTAGAGGTAAGCACAAGGAACAAAAAGCAAGCAGAAGTCAGCACGAGCAAGAAAAAGTAAGAAGAAGCGAAGAAAGGTAAGAAGAAACTGATAGAAGCGAGTAGAAGCCAGACAAATGAGCAGAAGTAAGAAGAAGCATACAGAAGCAATCAGTAGCAAGCAGAAACAAGAAGAAGCAAGTAATAGAGAGAAGAAATCAGTAGAAGTAAGAAGACGTGAAAAAAAAGCAATAAGAAATAAGCAGAAGCAAGAAAAAGTAAGAACAAGCAAACATATATATTACTACATTAGATTATCTGTTCTTTAAAACAAATTAATTTCATCAAAAAAATAAAATTATTACAATATAAAATTATATAAAAAAAATATTTAAATTGATATCAATGTTCTTTACTTTAACTTGTAAGTATATTGTTCCGCAAAAAAACAAATAATTTAGAAATAGTATTTACAGTATGATAGAATAAAAATTCATTCTTTATTTACAGAGTTACAAGAATGTATTGTTTTACGAATCTGTCATAACATTCCCAGATACAGAGTTATGGGTTGTCTCTAATAATTTTTGGTTATATGTTTCTGTTTTTTTCTAACAAACGAAAAAGTAACCAACATGATAGTTATTTTTTGAATCACAATTGCTAATTATTGAAGCACATATTTATAGGGTTGTTATCTATTTTTTTCTTTAAATACTCTGCATTTTTGTATTCATTAATGGAGATCTCATTTGAACTGATTGTAAATATTTCTCATTTTTCGCATTTTATTTGCAAGCTTATTTTAGTTTGCACAAGGTGCACTATGATTTTGCATCGTCCCTCAAATATGCAGAGATACTCTTCAAGGTTTTCTAAATCTAAAGCAAACATGTAAAGCAATGAAGGAGGTCTTTGGGTTCTCAAGTGTCTATGCATCCATTGATTTACCGGCACCGAAAAGAAATAAATTTGTTGATTCTCTGCTCTCATTAATTTACGAGTGCATTTGCAGTCCGAAGAATATGTGATACCTTTGGAATAGATATGATGCAAAATGTTTTGACATTTGTGATCGTTGTTTTTGGATGAGTCAATTGAAAATATTTTGAAGTTTTTTCAGTTTGATCAGATTCCCTGAAAAAATGTTTTGGTGAAAATATGATAAAAATTTTAAACAGATTTTTTAGTTTTTTAGTTTTAACTTCTGATTTACTTTTACATAAATATTTATAAACAATTTTAGTTTTACTATTTTTTTTAAAAATTTCGATTTATATTATAATATAATTTGTTTAATCTAAATATTACTGGATAAAATTAATAATTTTCACGTTTTGATCTAATTGATAAGTTATCAGCCCGCACAGGGTGATGTATTTTTCTCTTTAAGGATATCATATTTATATTTAAAACCCTATATTTTTATTTTGGATAATGTATATCGTATTATTTTAGTTATATTTTTTTCGAAGTAATATATTTTGCTTTGAACATCCTATCCAAAATATTATGATTATTATTAGTGTTATTTTATTTTGGTAAAGTGTATATTTTTAAGAACTTTGTTATAAAAATTCAATGTTTGGTATACTTAGAAGTTGAAAACACATATAAAAAATATTGACTTTTTAATGCCCGCGCATGGCAGAAAAAAGGAAATATGAACGAGTCGAAACTCATCTCTCTGCCGATCGATTTGCAGAAAGACATCGTCCGTCGTGTTGGAAAAAGGTCTATCAAGGATCTCTTTAATTTGAAAGCAACATGCAGGTCTCTCAAAGTTGTTTCAGAGTTCTCATCGGTATACTCCACTATCGATCTCTTTGATGTTTCCTTTAATCATTGGACTAATAACGTCGCTTTTATGAGAGAGTGTTACGAGCACGACAATCCGTGTGCTCTCTACATGAAAGGTTCGCATGATTATTTTCAATTTAACAAATACAAAGAGGGTTTAGTTAGAATTAAAATAGCTGCAGACAAGGGTTGTATGCTTGCTCGGTATCTTTTCGCAATGTTGCGCATCATGTTCTATGAGGATGGATCTTATATTTCTTAGTTCTATAAGGAGACTATTCGGTCAATCGGTTCAGCTTTCACGGCGAGAGGAAGTGGACTTACTCCTGCGATACCTGGTTGTATAGACAAGAAGAATCTTTTTGATGACTAGATGTTTTACACTATATACACCTGTAATTGCACACCCTATTCGGAGTGAGACTATTGGTATTCAGACTATATGAAATATTCTAAAATGTGTGATAGTTGTTTTTGGACTAGGGAGGTAGGTATATTCATACATTTCTATGATGTTATTTAATTTCCTAGCACCCGAGATTGGGTTGTTTATCAATATATTAAATTATTTTCGAATTTAGGTTTTTCTATGATCATTGTCCCAGAGACCCATTTAAGGGTTGCCAAAATTTTAAAATATTTTAATCAGTAAAGTGGACAAGCAATTGTGTTTTCTTTGCTTAAATAAGCAACTTTACTTGAATCTATTTATGTGATCCCTCTATTAAAAGGTAGTTTCCTTTTATTTTAAAATTACAATAAATCTAAGCAATTTATATTAGCAACTGGGATAATGGTGTTGTATCGTGTTGCCTACGGAAAGTATATATGGTCTCGCTATATTCCTTTATACTTATGTAGATAATAGATTTTGGTAATTAGTAATCCATATAATAGAAAAATTCTTTTATCCGAATATTTCGAAAATATTCACACCTGTTTTGTGCGTATCCATAATTATATAAAAATATCAATCAATTAACAAACTCTATGCTTTAGAGATCAGAAAAACACCAGAATATGGTGGAATCTATGTTCCTTTCCTTGCCTATAGAGTTGCAAGAGTGTATTGTCATTCATGTTTCAAAAAACTCACTCGAGGATTTGCTCAGCCTCAAGCAAACATGCAGAATATTGAAAGGAGTTTCGGAACTATCCAGTGTCTACGCATCTGTTGATTTGTTCGAGTTTACACATAAACAGTTGATCCATGCGATGTCTTTTATGACTAAGTGCTATGGTTATGGCAATATATATGTGGTTTATATCAAAGGAACTCATGATTATTTCGTCTATGGTAAACGCTGGGAAGGTATTTTCAGAATTAAATTGGCAGCAGATATGGGAGATGAGTTTGCTATCTATACTTACGTCATGCTTCGCATGGCGATATATCGCGATTTTAGTCATTTTTTCCATGTCACGAGGGATACTGTGGTGCGTATGAGTTCACGTCTTCTGATGCATCGTCTAAGTAGATCGTATATTCTTCATGTGTTGTTACCAACCGAAGAAGAATATGACGATTCTTTGCTTCCATTTGTATCATGATGCACATGCAGTTTTAAAAGGGCATGGTATTTTTAGTACATATATGATACAAATAGTCCAGAGCTATGCGATCGTTGTTTTTGGTCAAGTCATGCGGCAATATTTTGTGAGTTTTTCGTTGTGATGAAACTACCGGAAACTAGGCTCCGGTGAATCGCCACAGGATGTTACGGTGGTCCCAATTTTGTTAGGATTTCATTGGTATTATGATTGGGTTAGGCTTAAGCGTTTTTACTATTATTAGATAAAAATAGATTTTAGAACTACAGTAATTTAATCTCTTTTAATTATTTCATTAGTACATTATCTATTTGCTAAAACATTAGTTAAGTACATGTTATAAATAAAGTTGTTAGAGAGGCTTGATATGAGATACCATTGGAATCCAATTCCTTGGAAAATATATAACTTACTTTAATATTTTACCCGAGTCCTAAGATTGGACTTTATAATTTATACTGTTATCAAATTACTACTGATTCATGTTTATGCCCCTGAAACAGTCTCGAGTCTTCTCACGCTAATGCAAGGAGAAGCAATTTGGTTTTCCATCGTAAACATAAAACGATAATACCATGTTAAATTCGTATAGATCTAGACTGGTTTGATCGTAGCATAAAAATAGCACATGTAAAGAAAATACTCAATAATCGATGTTGAATTTGATTTTCTTTGTATAATTTGGATTCTCGATGCTGGAAGTGATAAATTATTTGTACGGGGGATTCATGATTTGATATATATCAGAGATAATGTTTTGATTTGATACACCCATTTAATAAAGAATTGTGTTTGACGGACGTGACGTCAGTGGGTAGATATCATCAGATCAAGTGGTGTTTTCTAATCAACTACTTTACTTTGTGGATATTGGTAGATGGAAAAAGGTAATTATATATCAGGTTGACATATGCTATAATTTGGTTTCATCATATAAAAGCGAATATATGATTCTGAAGGGGTTGATAGTATATGCTGCATGTGTTGTTAACTTCTGATTCGCAGTCTAATTTAGTTGGCTGGATATAAAAATTTTACGTAACAGTTGATATAGAGGGACAGTAGAATAGATTAACATAAGATCTAAACAGATCCATATCCAGAGGAATCTGATTCATCCTCTTTATACTGATCCTCTACTTTAATCCCACCAGATGTCCGAATTATAAAAGAATGTTAAATAAAATATAACCCGCGATAACTTAATGATATAAAAGAATGTAATATATTAATTAAATTTACATGTTTCTAAGATTGCTGTAACGATCCAAAATTCATATCCAGCCCATTTTGAATTTTATTCATTAAATCCAATTTAAGCCAAAAAATAAATTAAAAAAGCCTAAAACCTTATTTTTAAATTTGTCCCACATTGGAAATCTCTAACTTTCACCTCTCGTTTCCTTTCATATATATATAGCTTCATTCCTTCTCTATTTCTTCACCAAGACAAAGCAGTGTTTTCCCAATGGCCGGTTGTTGTTGAATTATCCGACGACCCAGCCACTGGTAAATTTTTCCGATAGTTCTGGCGAGTTGCGGGCGAGCTTCCTGAAAATTCTTGCGAGTCTTTTAGTAAGTTTATCGTCTTCTACCTCTTTCCTTTATGTTGGAATCAGTTAAGTTTATTTTGGTCCTGTAGTTTTTAGGGTCGGGTTGAGTTGATCGGTCCTCGGGTCGGTCCGGATTGGGTCGGGTCTGGGTTAACCGGTTTTGACTGGATTGACCATTGACTTCGACTTTTAACTGTTGACTTTGACCATTTAACCGTTTTTCGTCGTTCGAATGTCGTTTTCACTCCACTTTCCGTGCTGATTTCAGATTTAGCATCCGTTTGAGCATATGGGGTTCAGAGGTCGCAGATAACTGGATTTTGCAAAGGTGATGGCTATTCTGCAAAAGCCGTACTTTCGTTTAGAATTTCTTATATGGAATTTAGTATTAAATGTGATCCGTTTCTCTGATCGAGTCTATGTAGTTATTGTTTGTTAAATCGGACTTAGGAATATAGATGATTCAACCCAGTTGGTTGTGCATGTTTAAACTGATAATTGTTTGTTATATATTATGTATGCATATATATATTTATATAGTGTATATAGTTGAGTATGTTAGATGTTAGCAGTTGCGGGGGTATCAGCAGGAGTTCGAAATCAGTGCGGGCAGGAGTTCTGTACTAGCGAATACATGCATGAGTTCTATATTTGCGACTTGAAACGATTGTGTGNGAGTCTTTTAGTAAGTTTATCGTCTTCTACCTCTTTCCTTTATGTTGGAATCAGTTAAGTTTATTTTGGTCCTGTAGTTTTTAGGGTCGGGTTGAGTTGATCGGTCCTCGGGTCGGTCCGGATTGGGTCGGGTCTGGGTTAACCGGTTTTGACTGGATTGACCATTGACTTCGACTTTTAACTGTTGACTTTGACCATTTAACCGTTTTTCGTCGTTCGAATGTCGTTTTCACTCCACTTTCCGTGCTGATTTCAGATTTAGCATCCGTTTGAGCATATGGGGTTCAGAGGTCGCAGATAACTGGATTTTGCAAAGGTGATGGCTATTCTGCAAAAGCCGTACTTTCGTTTAGAATTTCTTATATGGAATTTAGTATTAAATGTGATCCGTTTCTCTGATCGAGTCTATGTAGTTATTGTTTGTTAAATCGGACTTAGGAATATAGATGATTCAACCCAGTTGGTTGTGCATGTTTAAACTGATAATTGTTTGTTATATATTATGTATGCATATATATATTTATATAGTGTATATAGTTGAGTATGTTAGATGTTAGCAGTTGCGGGGGTATCAGCAGGAGTTCGAAATCAGTGCGGGCAGGAGTTCTGTACTAGCGAATACATGCATGAGTTCTATATTTGCGACTTGAAACGATTGTGTGAGGCGGTGCGGACAACCTGAGTCGATCTGTTGTCCGGTGCCTTAAGATCGATAAAGCGTCTCCGGGCGGTGCATTTGGACATTATTCCATCTTAGTGAATCCTCGTGGAGGGTGTGGCCGATCACTAATTTGTCACTTAGGGAAAATTGGTTGATTTATTTGGGTGTTTTAGGTGTCGTGTTTGTCCATGTTTAGTACTTATTCCATGTTTGGAGTGCTATGACTGAAAAAACGTTTTGCGTGTTTAGCATCCCAGACCTCACTGAGTAACTCCTCAATTACTCACTCCCTCTTTTTATATTTCAGGTGAGCTTGACGAGTAGATGGACCTATGGATTGATCGAGTGGCTTTTGGAATATTTTATGGTTTTCTGTATTTTTATTAAATATTTATTTTTATAATTTTTTTAGGTCAGTGATGTTAATAAAGTGGAGTATTGTTGAGTCATTTGAGTTACTTGAGAGAGAAGTTAGGTTATGTAGCACGTCGTTCTCGAGAGTGGAGCAGACAAGTGTTACAATTGAACATTTCTTTAATCAAAGGGTGCCACTCAAAGTCGGTATCACTAATATCGGTTAGTAAAGTGTTACATTTTTATCTATTTTATTAAAAAAAATGTTCATTTATATTGTAGATGGTACCGAGCTTTCAGGTACTTGTGATTGCGCACAGTTTCTGATGGATCCGGAGTTACGAGATATCCAGAATTTCATAGTGAGGGTAATTTGGTTGCTAAGTAGAGTTTGAACAATATGCGGGCATTTCTTTGTGTTGCTATAGTCTCAAATATAATTTTGTATATGCAGGGTCGAAGGCTCGGACACATCTTCCCATCATTCAGATGATGTTGATTGAAAATTGGTTATGCAGTATAATTCGGAATGTACTAGAGTTAAAACTTATCTTTTGTTTTGAACAACGTTTATCGTACTGTTTTAATCATGCTAATTTCTAGCTGTTTTGTTTTGTTCTAAACATTTTATTCAAAATATTATGGTTATTATTAGTGTTGTCTTATTTTGAAAATGGGTAAACATATTTAAACTGCAGGCTTATATTAATAATTGTGAGGATGGCAAATGAATGAGTTTCGAATACGAACAAAACTTTTTGTTTTAGAACGATAGTGAAATGAGAAGTAATATGTAAATTAATATTCGAATTACTTTACATTATGTATTAATTAGGAACTAATCTATAAATTTTTTTTAATCATCTAAATTAAAATAATAACTAAAACGTATCAGAATATGAATATATTGAAAAATATATAATGCATTAAAATTGTTGTGAGCATAAATGCCCATGCATGGCACGTGCTCACCCCTAATATTATATAATATATCAACTGTAAAGTACTTTAAGTTACTCAGCCAAGGCATACAACAACATCTCCAACTTCTTCATAGATTTCTTCTGCAGTCTTTTTAAGCAGCTGTCGAGTAAGATGATCAAATATAAGCAAGATCGTGGATCCACCGATAGAGTCGGTCACATCGAGACTCAGGAATAGACTGTAAACAAAAGACAAATAAACGTTATAATATAGATATCACTTTCCTACACATGCATCTGTCGACTACACGAAGTATACACTACCTAGCTGTCACGTCGGAGACATCAACTTTGCATGTTAAACATTTCCAGACAGGTGATCCTTCTTCACCAAAGTCGTCTGGATATGGAAAGACTTTCTTACTGCAACGCTTACAACTGATGTAGTACCAAGAAGTCTTGTTTCGAATCGACCGAATAGTCGCCATTGTCACACATGTTTGGCTCTACATGACCACAAACAGAATAGGATTGAACAACAATAGTAAATCGTATAATCTATGATAGGTAACCCAACCAATTCTTGATGACATAGTAAGCTAGATTAGGGAGACCTTGTTTACAACCCCGATCTCTTCCAATGTCATCCTCGGATTAGCACCAAAGAACTCGTCACGTAGAGATCCACCATATGCATTAGAAGATAGATCGTATGAAGGTGTCAGAATATGCTTATCCAAAACTAACCTGAGAATACCAAAAACCATCAATAATATTTATACAAATCGAGAGAGATAATGTATTTATTCTAACAAACAAAACATCCATACATAGATCATAACATATTCACGAAGGCGATGTTCGAGTTCATCGGTATATGCATCGTAGTAAATGCATTCGAGATACTCAGTTGACCTACAAATGGTCTAATATTTTAAACAATCAACGCTGAGAAGAAAAAAAAACGAAGCGAAAAAATAAATTAAACATAAATAGAGACATACATTGATACTCTTTGATGCATACAAACCTTATCACACAAACAACATGATCCCTCTTGCTCGACCCTGTATACTCCGATACTTGTCTAGCATAATTATCCCAAAGAGTAACCGATAAATCCAAACCACTGAAACATTGGAAAGAAAATTAGTGTAACACCAGTACAATATCTAAACCCAACACCGACAATTCAAAACATGATGAAAAATAAGGAGAGAGTCCGAACATACTTCTCGTCTCGAAGCTCAAGTCTCAGTCGAGAAACCTTCTTCTTTTGTTGTTAGACAGTCTCTTCAACGTGACCTACTCGTATTATCTGACCAATAACATCTGACACAATAACAAACGTCGTGAGAAACCAAACGACGATTCCGCAAACAATAGAAAACTTGGATAACAGAAAAACACACAAACCAATCAGGTATTGTTTATCCAAATCTCCCGATAATACTTCGGGGAAACTCTTCATGTACTTTTCAGGAATGTCCATGGGAAAATCCATACACGGCTTAACAGAAGTAGTGGCATAGAAAACCAGTTTATAATGTGACATACTCGTACGATAATCAGTACACTAATCATTGACGAACACAGATTTCCCTTCGACCACATCATCCTTAAAAGCCGGAACATCATCTTTATTGATAGTAGCATGTATTCTGTCGCCCATAAAAAAACAACAAAGGAAATACCATTTTTTTTAAGATACCGATAAGAGGAACAAAAACAACGTAAATTCACTGCATATCCAGCACACAACATATTACATATATACCTTTTCATCGACCAAAACCATGTCAAGTGCACTTCCTCTCTTCCCCTTGAATCCATCCCAAGTTCTGATAATATGGACTTTTATCTTAAAACTATCGGAAACAGGAAAGAGATCGCTGATGGACACTGAGGGCGAGGTTTTCCTTTTGATAATCGACATTTCTAGAAAATAAGAATAACTATGAGATACATATCACAAAACCAATCACATGAGTATATATATATACACACTAAGTCGGCCGGAAAAAAATAAAAAGTAAATAAAAGTATGGATTGGTAAATTGATATAAAATTAAATCAGACATCAAATAAAAATATTTTCAAATCTATTTAGATACACACAATTAACAAAATTTTAAAGAATAAGTGTACAGATAAATAAATCAAAATATGTAAATTATACAATTGTATTCAAAAATTAGAACCATTAAAAGGTAGTTTGATAAAGTCGAATATATGCCATTATAAATATTTTTAGAGTTTCCACCACCTCAAAGTCCCAAAACTGTTGAAATTAGAAAATGGCAAATGTAAAGATGAACAAAGCAAATTATGTGAATTGTACAATTATATCAATATATCAAAACTGCATAAAGGAATGTAGATAAAGTCGAATATACGCTCATACAAAAAAATTAGGGTTTCCACAGTTCCGACAGTAGGAATGCATTCCAGAATATAAATATATGAATTGGTAGATAATTTTGAATTCTCCTGTCTACTCATTATTTATCACATGAAAAATAAATATTTATATTTATATTCAGGAAAAAATATACACATTAATACATCCACGACGCTAGATTCACCAAAATTATCTGAACACGTGTATCATCACAGAATCTTTACGACTATAAATTCATCGCAAAATAACAGTCCGTATCACAGCGTGCAAAACGGTGGTGGATGGTCACAATACCAATACACTATACTGTGACCCATTGCAAGGAGTACATGTGCATAAATAAATCGAGAAAATTTCAGAAGACATTTATTCATCTTTTTTCTTTCGAGAAGCAGACCGATCTGTTGGCCGTCCACCACGTAAGATTTTACTAATGGAATAAATAATTGCATGATACAAACGTAATGGAATCATTTGGATGAATATATAGCAAGTCAAAAGTTGCTCAACTGAGAAGAATCCGAAGAGATGCATTTATTCATAGTGCAAAGATGAATAAATGGTTAAAAATAAGTCATTAGGTCATCAACACAAACTGCACCATGTTCTAGGAAAATTATAATAACATAGATTACAACGAAATAATATCCAGCTGTAAACACAGGAAAAAAGCAAATATGTAGACCAAACATACTTTCAGTGTCCAATATGTATGAGTAAACAACATAGGGAATAATCGTAGCGTTGTAATCAATAAGAAAGTGAAAAAATTAAATACATAAGAGCTGGTGCCCCATGTCAAATTAATCTCCAATTATTCGTATATGGCGACGCGACTACACAAAAAAAAAATTATAAAATACCCCAAGCTCAACCATCCAGAAGCAACTATCGCACAACCGACAATCTTCATTACCATAGCTATACCAAAGATCCCATGATCTATAATGACTTCAGCTGCAATCATAAACTAATGGCAGGACATAATCAACAAACTCGATTATTTTGTTCTCTAGAACACGAACCATACATGGTCATTCCCATCCCCGAAACATAACAGTAGAGCTGATATCCTGAACAACACCCCTTGTCAATCCCAAGTCGGTAACATCACAATTCAAGAATGACTTACAAAGCATAGCATAAGTATATGTGACAATCAGGCAACCACCATCCGAAGCCAGCTTGATGTTATGTAGGCCTTCGTCATGTTCACCATTCAGAAAATAGTCATGAGTTCCTTTTATATAGACCGCACAATAGTTACCTGACTTGTAGCATTTTCCAAAAACAACGCTTCATTTATCCACTGATCCCGCGTCAACGAAAACAGATCGACCGGTGCATAAACAGTATCTAGTGCTGTAACACACTTGAGATCTCTGCAGCTGCGACCCAACGCAATTAAATCTCTGGTTGAATTTTTACAAACTCGTATGACAATTAACTCTTGCAACTCCAATGGGAAAGAAAGGAATCTTGATCCTGCCATATTTTGAATGAGGTATGAATTATGACCATAGACAAACGGGATATATACAGCACGACAAATTTTACCTTTTTATTAATTTTGTTATATATACGATATATATCCACCCGAGAAATATTGGTTTACTTTTTTTTGATTAATCGTATCAATTTATGGAAAAAATACATTTAGTTACCGGCGATAACAATCCGATGAAGAGCATCTGCACAATAGATGTGGAAAAACACTAACAAATACGAAAGTATGAAACAAAAGTATGTTTTCCCATATAAATAATATTAAATCATACTATGGATGATACAATAAACATG
>KE155628.1:48294-60837 GCA_000411075.1 Sisymbrium irio | reverse complement strand
TTATATCAATATATCAAAACTGCATAAAGGAATGTAGATAAAGTCGAATATACGCTCATACAAAAAAATTAGGGTTTCCACAGTTCCGACAGTAGGAATGCATTCCAGAATATAAATATATGAATTGGTAGATAATTTTGAATTCTCCTGTCTACTCATTATTTATCACATGAAAAATAAATATTTATATTTATATTCAGGAAAAAATATACACATTAATACATCCACGACGCTAGATTCACCAAAATTATCTGAACACGTGTATCATCACAGAATCTTTACGACTATAAATTCATCGCAAAATAACAGTCCGTATCACAGCGTGCAAAACGGTGGTGGATGGTCACAATACCAATACACTATACTGTGACCCATTGCAAGGAGTACATGTGCATAAATAAATCGAGAAAATTTCAGAAGACATTTATTCATCTTTTTTCTTTCGAGAAGCAGACCGATCTGTTGGCCGTCCACCACGTAAGATTTTACTAATGGAATAAATAATTGCATGATACAAACGTAATGGAATCATTTGGATGAATATATAGCAAGTCAAAAGTTGCTCAACTGAGAAGAATCCGAAGAGATGCATTTATTCATAGTGCAAAGATGAATAAATGGTTAAAAATAAGTCATTAGGTCATCAACACAAACTGCACCATGTTCTAGGAAAATTATAATAACATAGATTACAACGAAATAATATCCAGCTGTAAACACAGGAAAAAAGCAAATATGTAGACCAAACATACTTTCAGTGTCCAATATGTATGAGTAAACAACATAGGGAATAATCGTAGCGTTGTAATCAATAAGAAAGTGAAAAAATTAAATACATAAGAGCTGGTGCCCCATGTCAAATTAATCTCCAATTATTCGTATATGGCGACGCGACTACACAAAAAAAAAATTATAAAATACCCCAAGCTCAACCATCCAGAAGCAACTATCGCACAACCGACAATCTTCATTACCATAGCTATACCAAAGATCCCATGATCTATAATGACTTCAGCTGCAATCATAAACTAATGGCAGGACATAATCAACAAACTCGATTATTTTGTTCTCTAGAACACGAACCATACATGGTCATTCCCATCCCCGAAACATAACAGTAGAGCTGATATCCTGAACAACACCCCTTGTCAATCCCAAGTCGGTAACATCACAATTCAAGAATGACTTACAAAGCATAGCATAAGTATATGTGACAATCAGGCAACCACCATCCGAAGCCAGCTTGATGTTATGTAGGCCTTCGTCATGTTCACCATTCAGAAAATAGTCATGAGTTCCTTTTATATAGACCGCACAATAGTTACCTGACTTGTAGCATTTTCCAAAAACAACGCTTCATTTATCCACTGATCCCGCGTCAACGAAAACAGATCGACCGGTGCATAAACAGTATCTAGTGCTGTAACACACTTGAGATCTCTGCAGCTGCGACCCAACGCAATTAAATCTCTGGTTGAATTTTTACAAACTCGTATGACAATTAACTCTTGCAACTCCAATGGGAAAGAAAGGAATCTTGATCCTGCCATATTTTGAATGAGGTATGAATTATGACCATAGACAAACGGGATATATACAGCACGACAAATTTTACCTTTTTATTAATTTTGTTATATATACGATATATATCCACCCGAGAAATATTGGTTTACTTTTTTTTGATTAATCGTATCAATTTATGGAAAAAATACATTTAGTTACCGGCGATAACAATCCGATGAAGAGCATCTGCACAATAGATGTGGAAAAACACTAACAAATACGAAAGTATGAAACAAAAGTATGTTTTCCCATATAAATAATATTAAATCATACTATGGATGATACAATAAACATGATCAGAGTACAAAAAAAACGTGAAGAATAACCATGCAAAACACAAAGCATACCCTAAAAAGCAAAACTACTCAACCAAACCCTAAACTCAAAATAAATCATTACAAATGCAACACAAAGACGCGTTATTTATATGCTTGCCAAACAAAGAAGTGTTATTTATATGCTAAAAAAATAGAACACACCCAAAATTATCCTTATTTTAAAACGATAAATATTGCAAATATTCTATATCGATCCCAAAGATTTGAACAATTTTCATTTCTTTTTACAAAAGATATCCAAAAAGAATATACCATATAATTTCATAAATTATAAATATCACATATGCTAAGAATTTCTATTTCTATTACACAGGATAATATAATAGAATATATACTTTATTATCTTCTAAATTTATTATCGGCCAGATGATCCAATATCAAGAGTTTACATAACAATATATTAAACCGTTCTCGTATATTTTTCATTTAGGATTATCGAGACAACAAAAAAATCGTATTATTTTAAATTCAAATACCACGATGTCCTGTCAAGACTATACTCAATTTTGTATATATTAATTCGTAAATACTTATATCAGATTATATGATCGTCGTCATAACAGAATCGATATTTTAGCTCAAGTTATGCATAACTTTAGACAATCATAGAATATCATAATCAACTCAACTCAACAGAAAACTACTTATACGAATTCTCGCCTTGTTTTAAATACACTACCACAAAATAATATCTCATCAAAATTTCATCATAGGCAACGACAATGGCCTATACCAAATATAAATCAAACTACGAAAATATGTTAATCAGATAACTTCGTTAATAAAAAAATAAACCCTCATTTTATTAAATTTTTAAAAAAAAACTCTCATATTACAGAACAATGCAATTAAGAAAACATCCATCGAAAAATAACCAATGATAAATTTTCAGCCATCAAGGAAGCCAAAATTGTTTTCACCAAGCTACCAGTTTGGGCGCTTCATGCATGCAGTTTCTGTTCTTCTTTTCTTACGGGAGAATCTTCCCACAGAAACTTATATATAAAATCGCTATACAAAGAATAGATAATCACATAACAATCACGACTATACTAACCATGCAGCCATCTCATTCACGACGGTATAGAAGTCTAAATAAAATACCTCGACACGAAGTCATCGACCTCCGGAGAATTTGGATTCAATAAAACTCGAGTATGGTGAGTAGATGAGATAATCACATTCCCTTCATAGAACAATAAACAATTATTAAATTTCTAATTCTACATTATGAAACCCACGGACCTCGAACAGAGAATAGATAGTATATGTTAATTACCTGCAAAATAATCTACTATTGCCCACCTCAAAACACAAACGATGAATTCAGTACAACACGCTTTCAATGAAACGTAAAACTCATCAGCCATTGAACCTAATAACTCACACCGCAACTGCACACCACTGCACATGTCGAAGTCACAGAATAAACGAAAAAAATTTCTAACGAATAAAGGATGCACTAAAATAGACTATATACAAAGCCATCAAATAATTACAATACCTAGCATCCACCAACGAAAACTGTATTTTCCTATGATTACTGTTCTTAATCAGTACTTTATATTGACTATCTCGCAAAAGCCCTGACTTTCTATCTATAGAAATATCTTTTGTATCCACCGAACACCTCGTCCATTCCTCAAATCCCTCAACACCGATGACCTTTCCAATCAAATCTACAAAAAAACAATTATAAAAATTCAATAAGCACGACACAGAAAAAAGTAAACAGAAAGATGAGTAGACACAAACCTACTAAATAGTCATTACAATAAACACGTTCTAGAATGCTTTTGAAATCAATAAACCGATAAAATATCCTTTCGCATTTCCAATACCGGAGTAATAACAATATGAGAGAAGAGAACCAGCTTATAAAGATGGCTAGTGGTCCTACAACACCCCAACTGATCAACCACGATGAACTCACCGATAGTAACCCAAGTATCTTCGATCAATCTCGTATCAAAAATTGCATGCATTTCATCCCTAACAGAAACATGAATATGGGTACCCTGGTAAGAGAGTAAACAGTTAGATCCACATAATAAGTTATATGTCGCTAATAAATATTAAACATACAAATAACAAAACATGATCACCTGCTCATCCGCGACTATGCATTCTACAGAACTACGACTGAAAGCAGTATCCTGTTGCCAGACATGCAGCACTTTAACAAACACACTACATCCGGCCTTAGACAATCGCAGACGTGAAACACTAACATTCCTATCTCGTTCACGATCAACACAATCATCAATACCGCAGAAAGCATTATCTACATAATCACCTAAATCCTCATTCTCTGAACCACAATCAGTGTCATCATCATCGGAACCATCATTATCCGTCTCCTCACCAGATTCATCAGACGGACCGTCGCCATCGTCGTCTCCTTCCGCATATTCCGACCCACCAGATCCATCAGAGGAGAAATCTTCTGGATTACCATTATCCGTCTTCTCACCAGAGTCGTCAGACAGACCGTCACCATCATCGTCACCCTCGGCATATTCCGACCCACCAGATCCATCAGAGGAAGAGTCACAACTATTATTTCGTCCACAATAATCCGAGGAATCACTGTCTCCAGTATTCGCAGAGACACCATTCATACAGATTCAGATAAAGTGCCATCAACAACTACTTCACGTAAATCAGTACCACTCTCTGAAGGCGAGTCATCCTGACTCAGTCGAGTATCTGTCATTCCTCCAAAAATTAAGAGATAGGATAAGCATAAACAGTTTACAATGCAAAAGAAAATTAACGTTAACCCCAACCGCAACAACGGAAAAATAAATCACCGTTGTTAGATCGACTACTCAAGGATCCATCATGCAGCAACCAACATCCACTATTGCAATCCCATCGGAAAATATATCGTGTCGATTCAGATTCACCTGTTATGTAACCAATTATTATAAACTATATAAAACAACATACATACGACATTATATAACCACACCATAATAAAACCTGGAATATCGATATAACTTACTGCTCATATCAGACGCCAAAGACAAACGACTCTGCCCGAACACCGATATACGAAACTTGGAATCAAGGTTGATACCTACAAACATCAAAGTCATAAATAATGCATGACAGAGAATAAATAAGCAAAATTTTTAGATTACCTTCTATGAAGTACCTCCGTTTGCGTACAACCCACGTATCCAGTAGAGGAGACCAGACAAAGCTACCCGAAAAAACTGCATCAGAGAATACGTCAGTGATCCAAACAACCATCGAATAGAATATAAACAATAATGTAACCAAAACAGACTTGTTTTATTAGTAACATTAACAAACACGCAAAGAATAGTATAAGGCCCCATCTCTAATTGAATAGACTGCATCGAAGGATGTATCAAATCGGATCGATTAAATGTTTATTTGCTTAAATCTCTACTACGACAGTATGCGGGAAACCCTACAGAGCAAATATGCACAGTCAACATCGCCACAGAAGAAATATCGTTAGTATCAACAGTCAACACTATAACAAATCACATAAAATTATATCAGAATCACAATAAGCAAAAACCATAAAAAAGAACATTGGATTTACCCGCCACATTGCTACTCAGTTCCCACTTAATCATGACCTTTCCTGGATATCCAAATATGTACGGCGAAGAGCACATAGACAATCGATCATGCAAATATAGAAACATACATCGAACAACCAAAGCCGATGAAAGCCCAAGAGAATAATATAATCAAACCTTAAACCTTGGCTGACACGTTACCGATTGGAAAATAGGAAGATACGCTATTTATTCACGACTATAAAACATGACTTTTTATTTACCAAATTAGACGATAAATACGAATAATAGGAATATTCTCAGGCCAAATCATATAGTAATAGAAAACATGCCTTATCACTGATAAATATGAATAATAGGAATATTATTCGGCCTAATCATATAGGAATAGGAAACATGCATTAGACGATATTTATGTATAATATGAATATTATTCGCCCGAACAATTTTGATGTAGAACGGTGAATATACACACATTCTATATCAAGATAATATCACCTATTATTCACATTATTCACATTATTTTATTTGATTATATCCGATCTTTAAAAAAATCGAAAAAAATGCTTTTTTAGTGATGTGAAAAGACTAAAAATTTAACTCTCTCTTTATTTTCATTAAAATTATTTTAGTAATTTAATATTTAACTTTTATTGTGAGTGCAAAACGTTTTACAAATATATATATAATCTTCCGATATTTTGTATGTTTACAATTCTGAGAACTTCATTTATTAGAGTATGTCTATTGAGGGTATCTGAATGAGGTTCTGAATATTGAAGAAAAATGATAAAGAAAATAAATTAGGAGAAAGAATTGTGAAAAGATCTCAAATGAGAAGTTTTGAGAATTTTTGAGATACCCATAAAACTACATGGTTAATTTTTATTGGTTCAATTTTTAAAAGTTATTTAAATTTAATAATTTATATATACTAGTATTAAAATATTTGTTTTTTGAGGACTTTAAAGTTATCAACTAATTAATGAAGTTGCTCTTAGAATATATATTTTGCACCGATCAACATAGTATGTATATAATATATATACAGTACTTTGCATTTTTTTTTGTCAACCATACAGTACTTTGCTTATTGTTCTCTTTTAATTTAAAAAAAGACATCCGAAATTTATCCTCGGGTTCGTTCGGAAGGTGAAGGAGGATAATCAACTTCTTTTCTTAGTAACTTTTTCAAGTGTAAATTTTATTTCTGAATAAAGATATACTATTTACATGGCTCGGAAGTTTCTAGTGGCATTGTGGCAAAGCATATATAAGCACTTGAATCTCTCTACGTAACATTCAATTTCCATATGCTTCATGAAAATGTCTTGTCCTTCTTTTTGTTAAAAATATGTCTTACTTCTAAACTACTTAATTTGATTTTCTTTGATTGACACAAAGTTCCTAAATTTTCTTGTTTGTGTCTCAAAGAGATTATTTTCCACGACTTATATTATTATAATGACAAGTTTTCAGTTTTCGTGTTCATTGAGGAGTTTTCCTATCCACATTGTCAAATACTATAATAAGTGAGAATTGTTATTTTATCTTCTTCCTCTTTTATAGATTTTTATATGGGTGGAAGAGAGAATAAGGGATGTGAGTTTTCAACCGGTAGTCGTAAGCAAATCAAACTATAACTAATATTCGTTATATTTTGGTTTTATTGACTGACTAATTTCTTACACACAAAAAAAAGAAGAAGAAAGATTCTCGTTTGAGTATTTCTTAGCAAAAAGAAAAAGAATTATTCTCTAAAGAATATTTCATATTTCTACGAAACTTATACTACTAATATTATAATTGACTATTATGATTTTTCTTCCTCTTTAGTATTGACTTTTCTCCTGAGGGGATCAAATATTGTCTAGTTTGGTTTATCAAAGAGTGATACTTTTCTTTTTTATTCTCCTATAATGATGTTGAGATATATTAGTCAAGTATTTGGCAAAAACATGTTCATTTCTACGAGGCTTCTTTGTTATTTCTTAAGCATATCCATACGTACCTTTCCTGAAGTCCTTGTAGATCAAGACAACAAAATTAGGTCCAACATCTGTCTGGTACACTTAGATACTTTGTATTCAGCCATAAGATCACCGTTCCTAATTACGGTAATGAATCATGTGTGGTAAATAAGGTTTCTCATAACATTTCAGATTGTCGAAAAAGTTGTAAAACTGGTACTAATCCGCCTAATGTTGACATGCTATAAGACTTATCTTCGTTTAAAGAATGGGACATAGTCATTTGTCGTATCAGTTGCACTTGTGGTTATACAAAAATAGATCCATTTCACCATTTGTCGCATACATCTATGAGCGTTTGTGTAATGAAAAACTAGGTAGCTAAACAGCCTTAATTGTAAATAACTCAACGTCCCAATTTAAAATCCAAACCAATCCACAGATTTGGATCGTTGGGATTCTTGCCATTTAAGGCAATCATTGTTGCCAACTATATTAAAATCGGAGCGGGAGTATTAATTGAGGGGTTGAACCCTGGTTTTCCAATGGGTTATTTTGCTGAATATATATATATATATATATACATATATATATATATATAGTAGAGCTGGAAATTAAAAATATAAACATAAGAGAAACTTCGATATTACCCTCACCTGAATTTATATGCTTTATGTTGATAGAAAAATTGAGATAGAGTTGACATACTGCCATAAATCTTGAAATTTTTACATATCAAATCATAATTTTATTTGTTTTTGGTAACCGAGAACGATTAACTGATGACGGTTGAACCTTTGAACTGACAACGATGTATAAAAACTGATTTATGACATCCTAAATATGGGAGGTTTGAATAAGGAATTATGTATTATTTAAGAATGCGATAAAATAGGTTCACCTACAAAGTTTGCATTTTATCTGGTATCTGTGGAATCACTATATAAAATAAAGAAGATTTCATTCTCCGAAAATTACCACTGTACTAATAAAATGAAATGTGTCATGGTAAATAAAACTAAAAGTTCGTGGAATTCGAATAGAAACTTATAAAAGAATTTAATGTTTATAATAATAGAGAAATCAATTATAGCCCGACCTAAAACCAAAAGATTCAGCTATTATATATAAAATGCCGATAACAATTCTACATAGGATATGATGGATAAATATAATAATACTTAATTTCATATTTGTATAGTACAAACATAATTAGATATGATGAACATACAAGCATAAATTATAAAATTAAGATTGTTGTTCATATGATTAACCAAAAGTTCTATTAATCCAAAAATTATGATTATAGAGTATGATGTCATGCACACTATACATCAAACATATGGTTATTCTATTTATTATACGAGGAATTACTAATTGTAATAATACAAAAGTTTGATACCTGTGAAAATGGAAGGATAATATATTATATATTATACAAATACTATGACCAAAACTTTTTATAACCATTTACTTAATTTTGATCAAAGATATGGCCATTTATGTATTTTCTGTTTTCCAATCCCAATATATATTCATTTCACCAGTGGATCATGATAAATAGTACTCAGCTAAAAATTATGGCTGTCTTCAAAATATTGATGTTAAAGTTTTCAATTTTGAATGTATACTAAAAGAGAAGCCCATGTGTTGCATATAATGAATTAATTTAATTATAGAATTATATGATTATTAAGTTTGATATAAATTATATTATAGTTATACTTGATTGAAACATAAAAAAATATTAAGTAACTAATTCATATTTGAATTACCAAAGTATTTAATCTTACGTTTTTATTTTTTTTCTTTTCTCTGTCACTAGAAATATAAATATTAGATAATCCCTACAATTATCTTTTTTTTAATATTGATAAGTAACTAATGTCGTAAATGTTCATACTGAACTAATTTATTTGTTTTTTTCTACATAAAATTTCCATCTATTTTTACTTTTAAGTTTGCCATACGCAATAAAAACACTTATACTCTATTAATGATGATGGATTGTAAATTTCAGAAAAAAATTGAATTAATTGAATTACTATTGATTAAAATTTTAGAAAATTGATAATCACAAAAATTGATATATTTATAATTATTTTAATTTATTTTTAATATGTGTGAAAACATTAAACATCTATTGATTTAAATCAGATGGAGTTTATAGTGGATTTTTTAAAATATTGACATGTTTTGTCCTCATTAATTTTATTATATACAATAAAATTAATTAATATCATTAGTTAAAGGTTAAATGGTCATTTTTAAAAACTGTACTAAAAACTGTAAATTCTTAAAACTGTAAATTATTAAAACATTAATCTTTATTAAAGCTTGTAGCTAACAAACTTTGTAGTGACCTATCACCAAGTCAGTTGTTGTTGTTTAGAGGTGATTCACACGTGCTCGTGGTCCGGTACCACACATAACACATGCATAGAAGTTAAATAATATTATTCTCTCGTCCCTTCCATATTATTTAAAATGTCGTTATAGAGTATAATTTTTGCTTTAAAATAAATATTATTTTATAATTTTAATGTAAAATTTATTAATAAGATTTTTCTAATTAATTTTTTATTGGTTAAAATATTATTAGATGTATAAATAATTATATTTTTATTTTGAAAATAAATAAATTATATATTTTATTATTATATGTACATAAATTTAAAACGACACTTAAAATAATATAAAAAGAATAGTAAGTTAATGATATCCACTAGTTCCAATCTCCAAACGGTAACACAACTTACTTGTTGACCTCTACAAGTGATCTAATTAAAATGCATTTATGTCGAACTCTGTGGCCAGTACCGTACGGAGACTTTTAGAGGCTTGAGTCTGGTTTAATAAATAATTTTATTTTACCATATTATTTGACAAAATTATATATTAGATTCAAATAATATAAAATATTAAAATTAAACAATTCTATTATAGATTAAAAAAATAAAAATATGAATAAACTGAATTCATGAAAAAAGAAAAAAAAAGAGGTCATGATCGTGTGTCAAATCGTTAACGGCTCTTAAAGAAGAAAAAAATAACCATTATAATTTTTGTTAAAATTTAATTTAAACTCGTTCACCTGATTTTCAACGAATATAAAATGTGACAAGATGATAATTGGATATTTTGTGATATAGGAAAAATGTAATTGTATGGATCCAAGCACTTTAGAAAAAACAATAAATAGACGCGTTAAAGAATTTTAGTTAAGACATAGTAAAACTGATTAATAAGAAAAACTAACTATTTTACAGAGAAATTAAAGAAGGTCAAACTCAGGTAGAGTTTAATATCTAGAGACTTAAATAAAGCAATATACTCTAACCACTATACTAAACATGTTTTTTGGTAATAAGGGGCTATAAAAGATTTATATTATAACTCTCTGATTTTATTTACTAGTGGTTTTAGAGATTTTTGTTTTGTTTTAAAATAGTTGTTGTTTTCAGTTTTCAATGCAATTTTTTTTAAAAAAATTAATTTTTATAATTGTTTTTATGTAATTTATTTTAATATTGGTTGAATTATGTTTATGTAGCTACCTAATGATATTTTGTATTGAAAATCTAACACAATTAATATTTTTAATATATATATAATTTTAAAATGACGATCAAATATACTGGATTTCTATATTTAGAAGTGCTAAGGTAAATGCATTTTTAAACATGATACATGCATGCATGGCCTTGTCTGTGGCATGGTATTGAAGTTAGCTGCCACCATCTATTATGACAGAAATTTCCCGGGAATATGAATGTTAGTCCTACCAAGAGGCTAGATGCTTTAATCTCTTTCGCTATAAGTTTCGTGTTAGGCTTTTTTTACTTGTTGGTAAAATAAGTGTTAGGCTTTTTTCTGCATATTATAGATTATAGGTTTTATTCAACTATTTTTCAAGTGATATTACGTAAAATATTAAAAAATATAAATACACTTTAGTTTAAAATCTGCATTACAAACGTAAAACGGTTTTTAGTGTTACAAACCTAAAATCCTTCAAAAACACTAGTGGACCAAAGATAGTAATTATCAGTAAGAAGTTTCGATAATATAGGTTCATTAAAAAAAACAAATTGATATGTCGCCTTTCATAAATAAAAGGAAAGGATGGCATTTATAGCTGGAGATGTCAAATGATTTTTTGGTAGCTTCTGTTAAAGAAGCTGTATTAAAAATATGATGTTCACGTTTGTATTTAATTTGGTCCAACATTTAATGGACAATTAGCTGATATGGTGTGAATTCATCTGACTTTTTTTTTTATAAAATGAATTTATCCGATTTACTAGCCGTGCATGGATTGGCTGCTTTGGAAATTTCTGTACTCTATCCACTTGAAAGGTGACATGTATACAATTTAAAAGTGGCTTTAGGTACTTGCTTGGAGTATAAATATATACGTACTTCACAGACCAGGTTGTACTATTGATAACTTCTTTTGAGCTATTATAACTTGGAACTAAAGAATGGTCAGTCTATTGTTATTCACTTCGCCCTCTTCTTTATGCTCTTCTCCATCAAAAACCATCAAGTCAAGGTACTGGTTTAAATTTGTAACGAAAGAAACATACTAAATTTTTTTATTCTCTATCAATCATATAATCGGTTTTATCTGATACACTGCACTCTTTCCTTCTTTTACAGTTTAGACTTCCAGTTGAAGAAACTTGGTAAGATTTTCTCATCCTGACTCTTGAAACTCTGATCTTGTTGGCATCATAACCATCTTTTAGATCTGCAATTGAAGCACTCGAGTGGCGTCCCAATTAATGTTCTCCTAATGTTGACTGTTATCCTAATGCTTTCTCAGGTGGCTGCACAAAACTGGTCCGCAATGTGAATTTGGAGAAACTAAAGTACAACTATTTGTTTCCAGAAGTAATTCATGATCTTCCATCTTTATTAAAAAAAAAGAATTAATATGCCAACCTTTCATTTTATTAGTAATTGCATGATCTTCATTCTTCACAACTCAAGAGTTTATATAATGGTGATCATATACAGATAAGCAGACGTGAGCTTGAGCACGTTGAAAAGTATCCAAATGTACAATTGATAAGCCTTGGGACTGGTGATACAACAGAGCCTATACCG
>KE155627.1:79535-100645 GCA_000411075.1 Sisymbrium irio | reverse complement strand
CTGAATCCTCTTTGTTGCCCCGGTCCTCCTTAGCTTTGGTAAGACTCATTTGGTTGAGCTGGGCTGCTAAGTCTTCAACCTCATGTTCCACTAAAAGGCCTTATATAGCTTCGTTAAAACTCTCTTGAAGTGTTCTAGCCCCGGACCTGGTTAGTGGCCTGGCTCTCATTGTGGGTACATCCGGAGGAATGATATTTGGTGCCGCCGTTTCCGGATTGGGTTTTGGGATTGCATCAAACATGATGTCCAATAATGCTTAAAAAGTCTTTTAATGAGTAACATGGGTAGTGACAATGAATACCACTTGAAATAAGCTTTAGGAGACTCCTAAATGAAGAAGGAGAAACATGTCTACCTTGTTTCTCATTCAATCAAAAACCACCATAAATAAACAATTCAAATGAGTAAAAATGTAAATCTGTGACTCGAATGAAGCTCATTCGGATAAAAAAAATAGAACATGATGTCGAAGAATACTTAAAACATACTTTTAATGAGTAACAAGAATAATGACAATGAATACCACTTGAAATGAGCATTAGGATACTACTAAATGAAGATGGATAAACATATCTACCTTGTTTATCATTCAGTTAGAGACACCATTAATCAATGACCCTAATGACAAAAAATGGGAATCTGGTAAGCAAATGGATCCGGGATCCAAAGTGGAACATGATTTCCAATAATTCTTCAAAAATTCTTTTAACGAGTAACAAGGGTAGTGACAATGCATACCATTTGAAATAAGCTTTAGGAGACTCGTAAATGAAGAAGGAGAAGCATCTATACGTTTTTATCATTAAATTAGAGAAACCATTAAGCATGCTTAAAACAGACTTTTAATGAGTAAAAAGGATAAAGACAATGAATGCCAGTCGAAATAAGCATTATGAGATTCCTAAATGAAGAAGGAGAAGCATGTCTACCTTGTTTCTCATTCAATTAAACACACCATAAATCAACAATCCAAATGACTAAAAATGTGAATCTTTGACTTAAATGAATCCCATTTGGATAAAAAAGAGGACATGATGTTAGAGAATAGTTAAAACATAGTTTAAATGAGTAACAAGGCTAATGAAAATAAATACCACTTGAAATAAGCATTAGGAGAATCGTAATTGTAGAAGGAGAAGAATATATACCTCGTTTATCATTTAATTACAGACACCATTAGTTAACACCCCAAATGACAAAAACTGGGAATCTGGTAAGCAAATGGGTTCCATTGGCATTCAAAATGGAACATGATTTTCAATAATGCTTCAAAAAGTCTTCTAACGAGTTACAAGAGTAGTGACAATGATTACAATTTGAAATACGCATCATGAGACTCAGAAATGAACAAGGAGAAGCATCTCTACCCTGTTTATCATTCAATTAAAGATACCAGTAATCAACCATCCAAATGATAAAAATGGGAATCTGGTAAGCAAATGGGTCCCATATGGATCTAAAGAGGAAGATGATGTCCAATAATGCTTAAAAACGCCTTTTAGTGAGTAACATGGGTAGTGACAATGAATACCACTTGAAATAAGCATTAAGAGACTCCTAAATGAAAAAGGAGAAGCATCACTACCTTATTTATCATTCAGTTAGACACACCATTAATCAACTATCTAAATTACAAAAAAATTGTAATATGTAAGAAAATGAGTCTCATTTGGAGAACATGATGTCCAATAATCTTAAAACAGACTTTTAATGAGTAAAAAGGATAGTGACGATGAATGCCACTCGAAATAAGCATTATAAGACTGTAAAATAAAGAAGGAAAAACATGTCTACCTTGTTTTTCATTCAATCAAAGACATCATAAATCAACAATTCAAATGAGTAAAAATGTGAATCTGTGACTCGAATGAAGCTCATTTGGATAAAAAAAGAGAAAATGATGTCGAAGAATGCTTAACACAGACTTTTAATGAGTAACTAGACTAATGACAATGAATACCACTTTAAATAAGCATTAGGATACTCCTAGATGAAGAAGGAGAAACATCTCTACCTTGTTTATCATTCAGTTATAGACACCATTAATCAACGACCCAAATGACAAAAAATGGGAATCTGGTAAGCAAATGGATCCCATTGGGATCCAAAGTGGAACATGATTTCCAATAATTCTTCAAAAAGTCTTTTAACGAGTAAGAAGGGTAGTGATAATGCATACCATTTGAAATAAGCTTTAGGAGACTCGTAAATGAAGAAGGGTAGAAGCATCTCTACCTTGTTTATCATAAATTAGAGAAACTTTTAATCAACAATCCAAATGACCAAAAATGAGAATTTATGAATTAAATGAGCCACATTTGGATCAAAAAGGGAAAATAAAATCCCTGAATGCTTAAAACATAATTCTAGTTAGGAGAAAAGCTAGTGAAAATGAATACAACTTGAAATAAGCATAAGGAGACTCCTAAATGAAGAAGGAAAAGCATATCTACATTGTTTCTCATTGAATCTGAAACAACATTAATAAATGAGAAATGGGCCAAAAAAACCAGGAATTTCACAAAATTTGCCAAATAAATCATGGATTTTTTGTCTTGCCAAAAAAATACTGGACTTTTGTTGATTTTTAAATTTAATATCAAAGTTTATTTTGACTTACCAAATTAATCATCCGTTAACATAATTAACAGATATATTAGACGCCATTAACCAGCTGTTAAATTTGGAGGTTAAATAAAACTACGTCGTTTTGAAAAACGAGTAATTTTTAAAAATTTCGCCTGACAGGATTCGTAGCCGAGCTTGCGTAGAGTGTAAATGGTAGTTATGCCACTGAACCATTGATACTTTTATTGAACCTTGATGGAATTAATTGGTTTTAATTATTAAATTTCGAATGGAAATTTAAGTTAACCTAATTTCTTAGCAGTCTTATTCCAAAATTGGTTTGTCGTAACTCTAACTCAACCAAAAAACTCAACCAAAAAGCCAAAGTAGACGATGATGATGGGGAAACGTGATGGTGGATTAAAGCGCTCTCCTCCAAAGAAATCGACGAAATTTGGTCAAACTAGTGGTGGATTGAAGAAGCGTAAGAAGGTCATGGTGAGCGAGATAAACTACAGAAGTTAGGTCTTTCGACTGAAAGAGACGAAGTGGATCCTCCAAATGACAGAGATGATATTAGCAGTGTTGCAGGTGACGAAGATGCTGAAGTAGGCGATGATGATGGTTATGGTGGCATTGAGGAAGAAACATGTAGAGATTTAAATTTATTCTTTGGAGAGGATGGTAGGAACAATGAGTGTGTGATTGAAGAAGACATTGAAGATGATTATGCCTGGGATGAAGAGAAAATCCCAGATTATGTGTCATCAGACGAAGAGAACGAAGAAGAAATGAGACCTTCACAAGTTTACAGAGAAGATGTTGATCCAGAGGAACTGCTTCAATTGGGAAAGACTTTTGCTGATGCTGATGAATTCAAACATGCTTGCCTCAAATACACATTGAAAACCAGGTAACCTTTATTTTCAAGCCCGTTTGATGATGGTTTTAACGTTTTTTTTTTAAATGGTGTTGACGTATTGAAGATATATACTATTGTTCATTCGGTATATGTTATGTTCAAGATAAGTTATGTTCATTTGAAGCTGTATTTAATTGGATTATAATGCTTAAACAAGTTTTGAGATATTGATGCTTAATGTGTTTGACCTGTTCATTTTCGTAGTATTTAAAGTTTTTCTTAAAATACGATCATTAGTTAAGCTATTCCTATATATATTTTCTTTCTCTTTGCAGGTACAACATCAAGTTCTGTCGTTCCAATAGTTTACAAATGGGTGCAAAGTGTGCTGCAACAATGAGAAAAAGATGAGCCTCCATGCCCTTGGAAGATTTACTGTTCTTATGAGAAACGAAAAAACAAGTTACAGATCAAGACATATGTGAACCATCGGTGTGAGATCTCAGGTCAGTGCAACCTGCTAAAACGTTCAGTTATTGCAGACTTGTTCGCAGAAAGGTTGAGGCTGAATGCAAAAATCAAACCATTAGAGATTCAAGCAGAGATTTTGAGGGAGTATAAGTTGGAAGCAAAGGAAAACTCATGTATCAAAGCGAAGACAAAGGTTATGAAAGAAAGGAGAAAAACCCATGAAGCTCATTTTGATCGAATCTGGGATTATCAAGCAGAAATTGTGAAGAAAAACCCAGGCTCCACTTTTGAAATCGAGACACTCCCAGGACCTAAAGTTGGAAGCAAGCAGAGGTTCTACAGGCTTTATATATGCTTTCATGCACAAAAGGAATCTTGGACCAAGTTAAGCCGTGCTAAAAGAGTTGTTACATGCTCTAAATGCAAAGAGGAAGGGCACAACAAGAAATCATGTTCGAATGAAACTGTTGGAAGTCCACCTAAAAAACCAAGAGGAAGACCAAAAAAGAATCAGGTTTGTGACTGTTATTTCATTGTATATGTTGTTTTATTTAATTTCATTTTGTTTCATCTGTTTCATTTTCTTATAGGGACTTCATTTTGATGACTCACAATTCCAATGGGAAAATTCACCATTCTCACAGGAGCAGTCCTCACAAGCTCAGTCTTCACAAGCTCAATCCTCACTTTCCTCAAGATGAGATCAGTCTTCATAAGCTCAAGCCCCATAAACAAGTGGACCATGTTTTCCTAGACATGAACCATGTTTTGTGTTCTGTTGGGTTGTACGTTTTTTTAAGTTTCTTTGTTAAAAACAAATTGATATGGTTTGTGACATTGTGCAACTGTGTTTTTGTGTTGTGTTTTATGCTTATGACATTGGTTTTTGAAATGTTTGAAGACAAAATTTTGTTATTATTGTTATAGAGAAACATATTAACTACACATATGTGCAGGATATTGTTCGACACATGTCAAGGTTAACTAGACTTTTAGTAACAAATTGCATTATATATAGAAATACATTTTGTTCTATGAGCGATAATTATTTCCATACTATATAACACAATTCGGTCTATGTACTTTTAAAAGTGTTAATATCTTAGTGGTTATAAGTCTCTAAAGCAAACTCGATGTCACGAGTTCCATTTGGGCCTAACACAATTTTTTATTAACTAGGAACTTTACAAAACGATGTAGTTTCATTTAACTTTCAAATATAACAGCTGACTAATGGCGTCTAATAAATCTGTTAATTATGTTAACGGATGTTTAATTTGGTTAACCAAAGCAAAGTTTGATATTAAATTCAAAAGTCAACAAAAGTCCAGTATTTTTTTGGCAAGACAAAAAGTCCAGTATTTTTTTGGCAAGACAAGAAGTCCATGATTTATTTGGCAAATTGTATAAAGTTTCTGATTTTTTTGGCCGATTTCTCATTAATAAATCATCCAAATGACCCAAACTGGGAATTGAAGACTCAAATGAGTCCTATTTGGATCCGAAAGGGAAATGATATTCCAAAATACTAAAAGTATAATTTGAATGACTAACAAGGCTAATAACAATTAATACCACTTGAAATAAACATTAACAGAATCTTAAATGAAGAAGGAGAAACATCTATACCTTATTTCTCATTTAATTAAAGACACTATAAATCAACAATTTAAATGACCAAAAATGTGAATAAGTGACTCAAATGAATTCCATTCGGATAAAAAAGAGAACATGATGTATGAAAATGCTTAAAACATACTTTTAATGAGTAACAAGGCTAATGACAATGAATACCACTTCAAATAAGCATTAGGAGACTCGAAAATGTAGAAGGAGAAGCATATACACCTCGCTTATCATTTAATTAGAGACACCATTATTCAACGACCCAAATGACAAAAAATGGGAATCTAGTAAGCAAATGAATCTTATTGGATCTAAAAGGAACATGATGTCCCAGAATGCTTAAAACATAATTTTAATGAGTAACAAGGCTAGTGACAATGAATACCACTTGAAATAAGCATTAGAAGACTCTCCAATGAAGAAGGAGAATCATATCTACTATGTTTATCATTCAATTAGAGATAGCATGACTCAACCATCCAAATAACAAAAAAATGGGAATATGGTAAGCAAATGGGTCCCATTTGGATCCAAAAAAAATTCAATTAGAGATACCATTAACCAACCATCCAAATGACAAAAAAGGGCAATCTGGTAAGCAAATGTGTCCCATTTGGATCCAAAAGGAACATGATGTGTAGCAATGCTGTAAAAAGTCTTTTAATGAGAAACATGGGTAGCGACAATTAGTACCACTCGAAATAAGCATGAAAAGACTCATAAATGATGAAGGAGAAGCATCTCTACCTTGTTTTTCATTCAATTAAAGACATCATAAATCAACAATTTAAATGACAAAAAATGTGAATATGTGACTCAAATGAATCCCATTTGGATCAAAAAGAGAACACGATGTCCGAGCATGCTTAAAACATACTTTTAATGAGTAACAAGGCTAATGACAATGAATACCACTTGAAATGAGCATTAGGAGACTCGTAAATGTAGAAGGAGAAGCATGTCTACATCGTTTATCAGTTAATTAGAAACACCATTAATTAACGACCCAAGTGACCAAAAATGGGAATCTGGTAAGTAAATGAGTTTTATTTGGATCTAAAAGGGAACATGATGTCCCAGAATGCTTAAAACAGAATTTTAATAAGTAACAAGGCTAGTGACAATGAATACCACTTGAAATAAGCATTAGGAGACTCCCCAATGAAGATGGAGAATCATCTCTACCTTGTTTATCATTCAATTAGATATACCATGAATCAACCATCCAAATGAAAACAATTTGGAATCTTGTAAGAAAATGGGCCCCATTTTGGATCCAAAGAGGAACATGATGTCCAATAATGCATAAAAAAGTCTCTTAATGAGTAACATGGGTAATAACAATGAATACCACTTGAAATAAACATTAGGAGACTCCTAAGTGAAGAAGGAGATACATATCTACCTTATTTATCATTCAGTTAGACACTCCACTAATCAACCATCCAAATGACAAAAAATTGGAATATGGTCCCCTTTGGATCAAAAGAGAATATTATTTTCAAGAATCCATAAAGCAGATTTTTAATGAGTAAATAGGATAGTGACAATGAATGCCACTCGAAATAACCATTAGCAGACTCCTACATGAAGTAGGAGAAGCATGTCTACATTGTTTCTCTTTCAATTAAACACACCATAAATCAACAATCCAAATGACTAAAAATGTGAATCTTTGACTTAAATGAATCCCATTTGGATAAAAAAAGAGAACATGATGTCGGAGAATAGTTAAAACATACTTTTAATGAGTAACAAGGCTAATAAAAATGAATACCACTTGAAATAATCATTAGGAGACTCGTAAATGTAGAAGGAGAAGCATCTCTACTTCATTTATCATTTAATTAAAAATACCATTAATCAACACCCCAAATGACAAAAACTCGGAATCTGGTAAGCAAATGGGTCCCATTGGCATCCAAAGTGGAACATGATTTACAATAATGCTTCAAAAAGTCTTCCAACGAGTAACAAGGGCAGTGACAATGATTACCATTTAAAATAAGCATTAGGACACTCCTCAATGAAGAAGGAGAAGCATATGTACCTTATTTATCATTCAATTAGAGATTCCATTAATCAACCATCCAAAGGATAAAAATGGGAATCTGATAAGCAAATGGCTCCCATTTGGATCCAAAGAGGAACATGATGTCCAATAATGCTTAAAAAAAGTTTTTTAATGAGTAACATGGGTAGTGACAATGAATACCACTTGAANTGGGAATATGGTAAGCAAATGGGTCCCATTTGGATCCAAAAAAAATTCAATTAGAGATACCATTAACCAACCATCCAAATGACAAAAAAGGGCAATCTGGTAAGCAAATGTGTCCCATTTGGATCCAAAAGGAACATGATGTGTAGCAATGCTGTAAAAAGTCTTTTAATGAGAAACATGGGTAGCGACAATTAGTACCACTCGAAATAAGCATGAAAAGACTCATAAATGATGAAGGAGAAGCATCTCTACCTTGTTTTTCATTCAATTAAAGACATCATAAATCAACAATTTAAATGACAAAAAATGTGAATATGTGACTCAAATGAATCCCATTTGGATCAAAAAGAGAACACGATGTCCGAGCATGCTTAAAACATACTTTTAATGAGTAACAAGGCTAATGACAATGAATACCACTTGAAATGAGCATTAGGAGACTCGTAAATGTAGAAGGAGAAGCATGTCTACATCGTTTATCAGTTAATTAGAAACACCATTAATTAACGACCCAAGTGACCAAAAATGGGAATCTGGTAAGTAAATGAGTTTTATTTGGATCTAAAAGGGAACATGATGTCCCAGAATGCTTAAAACAGAATTTTAATAAGTAACAAGGCTAGTGACAATGAATACCACTTGAAATAAGCATTAGGAGACTCCCCAATGAAGATGGAGAATCATCTCTACCTTGTTTATCATTCAATTAGATATACCATGAATCAACCATCCAAATGAAAACAATTTGGAATCTTGTAAGAAAATGGGCCCCATTTTGGATCCAAAGAGGAACATGATGTCCAATAATGCATAAAAAAGTCTCTTAATGAGTAACATGGGTAATAACAATGAATACCACTTGAAATAAACATTAGGAGACTCCTAAGTGAAGAAGGAGATACATATCTACCTTATTTATCATTCAGTTAGACACTCCACTAATCAACCATCCAAATGACAAAAAATTGGAATATGGTCCCCTTTGGATCAAAAGAGAATATTATTTTCAAGAATCCATAAAGCAGATTTTTAATGAGTAAATAGGATAGTGACAATGAATGCCACTCGAAATAACCATTAGCAGACTCCTACATGAAGTAGGAGAAGCATGTCTACATTGTTTCTCTTTCAATTAAACACACCATAAATCAACAATCCAAATGACTAAAAATGTGAATCTTTGACTTAAATGAATCCCATTTGGATAAAAAAAGAGAACATGATGTCGGAGAATAGTTAAAACATACTTTTAATGAGTAACAAGGCTAATAAAAATGAATACCACTTGAAATAATCATTAGGAGACTCGTAAATGTAGAAGGAGAAGCATCTCTACTTCATTTATCATTTAATTAAAAATACCATTAATCAACACCCCAAATGACAAAAACTCGGAATCTGGTAAGCAAATGGGTCCCATTGGCATCCAAAGTGGAACATGATTTACAATAATGCTTCAAAAAGTCTTCCAACGAGTAACAAGGGCAGTGACAATGATTACCATTTAAAATAAGCATTAGGACACTCCTCAATGAAGAAGGAGAAGCATATGTACCTTATTTATCATTCAATTAGAGATTCCATTAATCAACCATCCAAAGGATAAAAATGGGAATCTGATAAGCAAATGGCTCCCATTTGGATCCAAAGAGGAACATGATGTCCAATAATGCTTAAAAAAAGTTTTTTAATGAGTAACATGGGTAGTGACAATGAATACCACTTGAAATAAGCATTAGGAGACTCCTAAATAAAGAAGGAGAAGCATCTCTACCTTGTTTATCATTCAGTTAGACACACCATTAATCAACTATATGAATTACACAAAATTGGAATATGGTAAGAAAATGAGTCCCATTTGGATCCAAAAGAGAAGATGATGTCCAATAATCTGAAAACAGACTTCTAATGAGTAAGGAGTAGCATGTCTACCTTGTTTCTCATTCAATTAAAGACACCATAAATCAACAATCCAAATGTCTAAAAATGTGAATCTTTGACTCAAATGAATCCCATTTGGATGAAAAAAGAGAACATGATATCGGAGTATGCTTAAACCAAACTTTTAATGAGTAACAAGGCTAATGAAAATAAACACCACTTGAAATAAGCATTAGGAGACTCATAAATGTAGAAGGAGAAACATATCTACCTCGTTTATCATTTAATTAGAGACACCATTAATAAACAACCCAAATGACAAAAAATGGGAATCTGGTAAGCAAATTGGTCCCATTAGGATCCAAAGTGGAACATGATATCCAATAATGCTTCAAAAAGTGTTTTAATGAGTAACAAGACAATGATTACCATTTGAAATAAACAATTAGGAGACTTCCCAATGAAGAAGGGGAATCAGCTATACCTTGTTTATCACTTAATTAGAGATACCATTAATCAACCATCCAAATGATAAAAAGTGGAATCCGGTAATGAAATGAGTCCCATTTGAATCCAAAGAGAAACATGATGTCCAATAATGCTTAAAAAGTCTTTGAATGAGTAACATGGGTAGTGACAATGAGTACCACTTGAAATAAGCATTAGGAGACCACTAACTGAAGAAGGAGAAGCATCTCTACCTTGTTTATCATTCAGTTAGACACACCATTAATAACCCATCCAAATGACAAAAAATTGGAATATGGTAGGAAAATGAGTCTCATTTGGATCCAAAAGAGAACATGATGTCCAAGAATGCTTAAAACAGACTTTTAATGAGTAAAAAGGATAGTGACAATGAATGTCACTCGAAATAAGCATTATGAGACACCTAAATCAAAAAGAAGAAGCATGTCTACCTTGTTTATCGTTCAATTAAAGACCATAGATCAAAAATCCAAATGACTAAAAATGTGAATCTGTAACTCAAATGAATCCCATTTGGATAAAAATGATAACATGATGTCGGAGAATGCTTAAAACATAGTTTTAATGTGTAACAAGACTAATGAAAATGAATACCATTTAAAATATGCATTAGGAGACTCGTAAATGGACAAGGAGAAGCATCTCTTACCTCGTTTAACATTTAATTAGAGACACTATTAATCAACAACCCAAATGAAATAAATGGGAATCTGGTAAGCAAATGGGTCCCATTGGGCTCCAAAGTGAAACATGATTTCCAATAATACTTCAAAAATTATTTTAACGAGTAAGAAGGGTAGTGACAATGATTACCATTTGAAAAAAAACAATTAGGAGACTCCCTAATAAAGAAGGAGAATCAGCTTTACCTTGTTTATTATTCAATTAGAGATGCCATTAATCAACCATCCAAATGATGAAAATTGGAATCTGGTAAGGAAATAGATCCCATTTGGATCCAAAGAGAAACATAATGTCCAATAATGCTTAAAAAGGTCATTTAATGAGTAACATGGGTAGTGACAATAATACCATTTGAAATAAGCAATAGGAGACTCCAAATGAAGAAGGAGAAGCGTCTGTACCTTCTTTATCATTCAGTTACACACCATTAATCAACCATCCAAATGACAAAAAATTGGAATATGGTAACCAAATGAGTCTCATTTGGATCCAAAAGAGAACATGATTTCCAAGAACGCTAAAAACAGACATTTAATGAGTAAAAAAGATAATGACAATGAATGCCACTCGAAATAAGCATTATGAGACTCCTATATGAAAAAGGAGAAGCATGTATCTTGTTTATCATTCAATTTAAGACACCATAAATTAATAATCCAAATGACTAAAAATGTGAATCTGTGACTCAAATGAATCCTATTTGGATAAAAAAGAGAGAACATGATGTCGGAGAATGCATAAAACATACTTTAAACGAGTAACAGGACAAATGAAAATGAATACCACTTAAAATACGCATTAGGAGACTCGTAAATAGATAAGGAGAAGCATATCTACCTCGTTTATCATTTAATTTAGAGACACCATTAATCAACAACCCACATGAAAAAATGGGAATATGGGAAGCAAAGAGGTCTCATTGGGATCCAAAGTGAAACATGATTTCCAATAAAGGAGAACCATGTGTATCTTTTTGTATCATTCAATTAAAGAAGCCATAAATCAACAATCCAAAATGACTAAAAATGTAAATATGTGACTCAAATAAATCCCAATAGGATAAAAAAAAAAGGAGAACATGATGTCGGAGAATGCTTAAAACATACTTATAATGAGAACAAGACTAATGACAAGGAATACCACTTGAAATAAGCATTAGGAGACTCGTAAAATGTAGAAGGAGAAGCATCTCTACCTCGTTTATCATTTAATTAGAGACACTATTAATCAACACCCCAAATGACAAAAAATGGAAATCTGGTAAGCAAATGGGTCCCATTGGGATCCAAAGTGGAATATGACTTCCAATACTACTTAAAAAAATCTTCTAACGATTAATAAGGGTAGTGACAACGATTACCATTTGAAATAAGCATTAGGAGACTCATAAATGAAGAAGGAGAAGCATCTCTACTGGTTTATCATTTAATTAGAGATACCATTAATCAACCATCCAAATGATAAAAATGGGAATCTGGTAAGCAAATGGGTCCCATTTGGATCCAAAGAGAAACATGATGTCCAAGAATGTTTTAAAAGTCTTTTAATGAGTAACACGGGTAGTGACAATGAATACCACTTGAAATAAGCATTAGGAGACTTCTAAATGAAGAAGGAGAAGCATCTCTACCTTGTTTATCATTCAGTTAGACACGCGCATTAATCAACTATCTGAATTACAAAAAATTGGAATATGGTAAGAAAACGAGTCTCATTTGGATAAAAAAAAAACATGATGTCCAATAATCTTAAACAGACTATTAAAGAGTAAAAAGGATATTGACAATGAATGCCGCCCGAAATAAGCATTATGAGACTCCTAAATGAAAAAGGAGAAGCATGTCTACCTTGTTTATCATTCAATTAAAAACACCATAAATCAATAATCCAAATGACTAAAAATGTGAATCTGTGACTCAAATGAATCCCATTTGGATAAAAAAAGAGAACATGATGTCGGAGAATGCTTAAAACATACTTTAAATGAGTAACAAGACAAATGAAAATGAATATCACTTAAAATACGCATTAGGAGACTCGTAAATGGATAAGGAGAAGCATATCTACCTCGTTTATCATTAAATTAGAGACACCATTAATCAACAACCCAAATGAAAAAATGGGAATATGGTAAGCAAATAGGTCTCATTGGGATCCAAAGTGGAACATGATTTCCAATAATACTTAAAAAAGTCTTCTAACGAGTAACAAGGGTAGTGACAATGATTACCATTTGAAATAAGCATTAGGAGACTCATAAATGAAGAAGGAGAAGAATCTATACCTTGTTTATCATTCAATTAGAGATACCATTAATCAACCATCCAAACGATAAAAATGGGAATCAGGTAAGCAAATGGGTCCCATTGGGATCCAAGTGGAACATAATTTCCAATAAGGCTTCAAAAAGTCTTCTAACGAGTAACAAAGGTAGTGACAATGATTACCATTTAAAATACGCATTAGGAGACTCATAAATGAATAAGGAGAAGCATCTCTACCTTGTTTATGATTCAATTAAGGATACCATTAATCAACCATCCAAATGATAAAAATGGGAATCTGGTAAGCAAATGGGTCCCATTTGGATCCAAAGAGGAACATGATGTCCAATAATATTTTAAAAGTCTTTTAATGAGTAACATGGGTAGTGGCAATGAATACCACTTGAAATAAGCATTAGGAGACTCCTAAATGAAGAAGGAGAAGCATCTCTACCTTGTTTATTATTCAGTTAGACACACCATTCATCAACTATCTGAATTACAAAAAGTTGGAATATGGTAAGAAAATGAGTCTCATTTGGATCCAAAAGAGAACATAATGTCCAATAATCTTAAAACAGACTACTAAAGAGTAAAAAGGATAGTAACAATGAATCCCACCCGAAATAAGCATTATGAGACTCCTAAATGAAAAAGGAGAAACTTGTCTACCTTGTTTATCATTCAATTTAAGACACCATAAATCAATAATCCAAATCACTAAANGATAAAAATGGGAATCAGGTAAGCAAATGGGTCCCATTGGGATCCAAGTGGAACATAATTTCCAATAAGGCTTCAAAAAGTCTTCTAACGAGTAACAAAGGTAGTGACAATGATTACCATTTAAAATACGCATTAGGAGACTCATAAATGAATAAGGAGAAGCATCTCTACCTTGTTTATGATTCAATTAAGGATACCATTAATCAACCATCCAAATGATAAAAATGGGAATCTGGTAAGCAAATGGGTCCCATTTGGATCCAAAGAGGAACATGATGTCCAATAATATTTTAAAAGTCTTTTAATGAGTAACATGGGTAGTGGCAATGAATACCACTTGAAATAAGCATTAGGAGACTCCTAAATGAAGAAGGAGAAGCATCTCTACCTTGTTTATTATTCAGTTAGACACACCATTCATCAACTATCTGAATTACAAAAAGTTGGAATATGGTAAGAAAATGAGTCTCATTTGGATCCAAAAGAGAACATAATGTCCAATAATCTTAAAACAGACTACTAAAGAGTAAAAAGGATAGTAACAATGAATCCCACCCGAAATAAGCATTATGAGACTCCTAAATGAAAAAGGAGAAACTTGTCTACCTTGTTTATCATTCAATTTAAGACACCATAAATCAATAATCCAAATCACTAAAAATGTTAATCTGTGACTCAAATGAATCCCATTTGGATAAAAAAAGAGAACATGATGTCGGAGAATGCTTAAAACATACTTTAAATGAGTAACAAGACAAATGAAAATGAATACCACTTAAAATACGCATTAGGAGACTCGTAAATGGATAAGGAGAAGCATATCTACCTCGTTTATCATTTAATTAGAGACACCATTAATCAACAACCCAAATGAAAAAATGGGAATCTGGTAAGCAAATAGGTCTCATTGGGATCCTAAGTGGAACATGATTTCCAATAATACTTAAAAAAAGTCTTCTAACGAGTAACAAGGGTAGTGACAATGATTACCATTTGAAATAAGCATTATGAGACTCATAAATGAAGAAGGAGAAGCATCTCTACCTTGTTTATCATTCAATTAGAGATACCATTAATCAACCATCCAAATGATAAAAATGGGAATCAGGTAAGCAAATGGGTCCCATTGGGATCCAAGTGGAACATAATTTCCAATAAGGCTTCAAAAAGTCTTCTAACGAGTAACAAAGGTAGTGACAATGATTACCATTTGAAATACGCATTAGGAGACTCATAAATGAAGAAGGAGAAGCATCTCTACCTTGTTTATCATTCAATTAAGGATACCATTAATCAACCATCTAAATGATAAAAATGGGAATCTGGTAAGCAAATGGGTCCTATTTGGATCTAAAGAGGAACATGATGTCTAATAATGTTTTAAAAGTCTTTTAATGAGTAACATGGGTAGTGGCAATGAATACCAATTGAAATAAGCATTAGGAGACTCCTAAATGAAGAAGGAGAAGCTATCTACTTTGTTTATCATTCAGTTAGACACATCATTAATCAACTATCTGAATTACAAAAAGTTGGAATATGGTAAGAAAATGAGTCTCATTTGGATCCAAAAGAGAACATGATGTCCAATAATCTTAAAACAGACTATTAAAGAGTAAAAAGGATAGTGACAATGAATACCACCCAAAATAAGCATTATGAGACTGCTAAATGAAAAAAGGAGAAGCATGTCTACCTTGTTTATCATTCAATTTAAGACACCATAAATCAATAATCCAAATGGCTAAAAATGTGAATCTGACTCAAATGAATCCCATTTGGATAAAAAAGAGAGCATGATGTCGGAGAATGCTTAAAACATACTTTTAATGAGTATCAAGACAAATAAAAAGAATACCACTTAAAATACGCATTAAGAGACTCGTAAATGGATAAGGAGAAGCATATCTACCTTGTTTATCATTTAATTAGAGACACCATTAATCAACAAACCAAATGAAAAAAATGGGAATCTGGTAAGCAAATAGGTCTCATTGGGATCCAAAATGAAACATGATTTCCAATAATGCTTCAATAAGTCTTTTAACGAGTAACAAGATTAGTGAAAATGATTTCCATTTGAAATAAACAATTAGGAGACTCCACAAGCATTAGGAGCATCTCTACCTTTTTTATCATTCAGTTAGACACTCCATTAATCAACCATCCAAATGATAAAAAATTGGAATATGGTAAGAAAATGCATCTCATTTGGATCCAAAAGTGAACATGATGTCCAAGAATGCTTAAAACAGACTTTTAATGAGTAAAAAGGATAGTGACAATGAATGCCACTCGAAATAAGCATTATGAAACTCCTAAATGAAAAAGGAGAAGCATGTCTACCTTGTTTATCATTAAATTAAAGACCATAAATCGACAATCCAAATGAAATGATAACATGATGTCAGAGAATGCTTAAAACATACTTTTAATGAGTTAGAAGACTAATGAAAATGAATACCACTTAAAATATGCGTTAGGAGACTCGTAAATGGATAAGGAGAAGCATCTCTTACCTCGTTTATCATTTAGTTAGAGACACCATTAATCAACAACCCAAATGAAAAAAATGGGAATCTGGTAAGAAAATGGGTCCCATTGGGATCCAAAGTGAAACATGATTACCAATAATGCTTCCAAAAGTCTTTTAACGAGTAACAAGGGTAGTGATAATGATTAACATTTGAAAAAACCAATTAGGAGACTCCCCAATAAAGAAGGAGAATCAGTTTTACCTTGTTTATCATTCAATTAGAGATACTATTAATCAACCATCCAAATGATAAAAATTGGAATCTGGTAAGGAAATGGGTCACATTTGGATCCAAAGAGAAACATGATGTTCAATAATGCTTAAAAAGTCTTTTAATGAGTAACATGGGTAGTGACAATGAATACCACTTGAAATAAGAATTAGGAGACTCCTAAATGAAGAAGGAGAAGCATCTCTACCTTGTTTATCATTCAGTTAGACACACCATTAATCAACCATCCAAATGATAAAAATTGGAATATGGTAAGCAAATGAGTCTCATTTGGATCCAAAAGAGAACATGATTTCCAAGAACACTTAAAACAGACTTTTAATGAGTAAAAAGGATAGTGACAGTGAATGCCACTCGAAATAAGCATTATGAGATTCCTAAGTGAAAAAGGAGAAGCATGTGTATCTTGTTTATCGTTCAATTAAAGACACCATAAATCAACAACCGAAATGACTAAAAATGTGAATCTTTCACTCAAGTGAATCGCATTTGGATAAAAAAGAGAACATGAAATCGGAGAATGCTTAAAACTTACTTTTAATGAGTAACAAGGCTAATGAAAATGAACACCACTTGAGATAAGCATTAGGAGACTCGTAAATGTAGAAGGAGAAGCATATCTACCTCGTTTATCATTTAATTAGCGACACCATTAATCAACAACCCAAATGACAAAAAATGGGAATATGGTAAGCAAATGGGTCCCATTAGGATCCAAAGTGGAACATGATTTCCAATAATGCTTCAAAAAGTCTTTTAACGAGTAACAAGGATAGTGACAATGATTACCATTTGAAATAAACAATTAGGATACTCCCCAATGAAAAAGGAGAATAAGATATACCTTGTTTATCATTCAATTAGAGATACCATTAACCAACCAATCAAATGATAAAAATCTGGTAAGCAAATGGGTCCGATTTGGATCTAAAGAGGAACATGATGTCCAATAATGCTTTAAAAGTCTCTTAATGAGTAACATGGGTAGTGACAGCGAATACCAGTTGAAATAAGCATTAGGAGACTCCTAAATGAAGAAGGAGAAGCATCTCTAACTTGTTTGTCATTCAGTTAGACACACCATTAATCAACTATCTGAATTAGAAAAAATTGGAATATGGTATGAGTCTCATTTGGATCCAAAAGAGAACGTGATGTCCAATAATCTTAAAACAGACGTTTAATGAGTAAAAAGGATAGTGACAATGAATGCCACTCGAAATAAGCATTATGAGACTCCTAAATGAAGAAGGAGGAGCATCTCTACCTTGTTTCTCATTCAATTAAAGACACCATAAATCAACAATCCAAATGACTAAAAATGTGAATCTTTGACTAAAATGAAACCCATTTGGATAAAAAAAAGAGAACATGAAATCGGAGAATGCTTAAAACATACTTTTAATGAGTAACAAGGCTAATGAAAATGAATACCACTTAAAATATGCATTAGGAGACTCGTAAATGGACAAGGAGAAGCATCTCTTACCTCGTTTAAAATTTAATTAGAGACACTATTAATCAACAATCCAAATGAAAAAAAATGGGAATCTGGTAAGCAAATGGGTCCCATTGGCATCCTAACTGAAACATNNNNTTTAATGAGTAACAAGGCTAATGAAAATGAATACCACTTAAAATATGCATTAGGAGACTCGTAAATGGACAAGGAGAAGCATCTCTTACCTCGTTTAAAATTTAATTAGAGACACTATTAATCAACAATCCAAATGAAAAAAAATGGGAATCTGGTAAGCAAATGGGTCCCATTGGCATCCTAACTGAAACATGATTTCCAATAATGCTTCAAAAAGTCTTTTAACGAGTAACAAGGGTAGTGACAATGATTACTGTTTAAAAAAAAAAATTAGGAGACTCTCCAATAAAGAAGGCGAATCAGCTTTACCTTGATTATCATTCAATTAGGGATACCATTGATCAAACATCCAAATGATAGCAAATTGGAATCTGGTAAGTAAATGGGTCCCATTTGGATCCAAAGAGAAACATGATGTCCAATAATGATTAAAAAATTCTTTTAAAGAGTAACATGGATAGTGACAATGAATACCACTTGAAATAAGCATAAGGAGACTCCTAAATGAAGAAGGAGAAGCATCTCTAACTTGTTTATCATTCAGTTAGACAAACCATTAATCAACTATCTGAATTACAAAAAATTGGAATATGGTAAAAAATGAGTCTCATTTGGATCCGAAAGAGAATGTGACATCCAATAATCTTAAAACAGACTTTTAATGAATAAAAAGAATAGTGACAATGAATGCCACTAGAAATAAGCATTATGAGACTCCTAAATGAAGAAGAAGAAGCATCTCTACTTTGTCTCTCATTTAATTAAAGACACCATAAATCAACAATCCAAATGACTAAAAATGTTAATCTTTGACAAAAACGAAACCCATTTGGATAAAAAAAAAGATAACATGAAATCGTAGAATCCTTAAAACATATTTTTAAAGAGTAACAAGGCTAATGAAAATGAACACCACTTGAAATAAGCATTACGAGACTCGTAAATGTAGAAGGAGAAGCATACCTACCTCGTTTATCATTTAATTAGAGACACCATTAATCAACACCTCAAATAAAAAAAAATGGGAATCTGGTAAGCAAATGGGTCCCATTGGGATCCAAAGTGGAACATGATTTCCAATAATATTTTAAAAAGTCTTCTAACGAGTAACAAGGGTAGTGACAATGATTACCACTTCAAATAAGCATTAGGAGAATCATAAATGAAGAAGGAGAAGCATTTCTACCTTGTTTATCGTTCAATTAGAGATACCATTAATCAACCATCAAATGATAAAAATGGGAATCTGGTAAGCAAATGGGTCCCATTGGGATCCAAAGTGGAACATGATTTCCAATAAGGCTTCAAAAAGTCTTCTAACGAGTAACAAATGTAGTGACAATAACTACCATTTGAAATACGCATTAGGAGTCTCATAAATGAAGAAGGAGAAGCATCTCTACCTTGTTTATCATTTAATTAGGGATACCATTAATCAACCATCCAAATGATAAAAATTGAAATCTGGTAAGCAAATGGGTCCCATTTTGGATCCAAAGAGGAACATGATTACCAATAATGTTTAAAAAGTCTTTTATTGAGTAACATGGGTAGTGACAATGAATACCACTTGAAATAAGCATTAGGAGATTCCAAAATGAAGAAGGAGAAGCATCTCTACCTTGTTTATCATTCAGTTAAACACACCATTAATCAACTATCTGAATTACAAAAAATTGGAATTTGGTAAGAAAATGAGTCTCATTTGGATCCAATAGAGAACATGATGTCCAATAATCTTAAAACAGACTATTAAAGAGTAAAAAGGATAGTGACAATGAATGCCACCCGAAATAAGCATTATGAGACTCCTAAATGAAAAAAGGAGAAGCATGTTTACCTTTTTTATCATTCAATTTAAAACACCATAAATCAATAATCCAATTGACTAAAAATGTGAATATGTGACTCAAATGAATCCCATTTGGATGAAAAAAGAGAACATGATGTCGGAGAATGCTTAAAACATACTTTAAATGAGTAACAAGACAAATGAAAATGAATACCACTTAAAATATGCATTAGGAGACTCGTAAATGTATAAGGAGAAGCATATCTACCTCGTTTATCATTTGATTAGAGACACCATTAATCAACAACCCAAATGAAAAAATGGGAACCTGGTAAACAAATTGGTCTCATTGGGATCCAAAGTGACACATGATTTCCAATAATGCTTCAAAAAGTCTTCTAACGAGTAACAAGGGTAGTGACAATGATTATCATTTGAAATAAGCATTATGAGACTCATAAATGAAAAAGGAGAAGCATGTGTATCTTTTTTATCATTCAGTTAAAGAAACTATAAATCAACAATCCAAATGACTAAAAATGTAAATCTGTGACTCAAATGAATCCCATTTGGATAAAAAAAAAAGCGAACATGATGTCGGAGAATGCTTAAAACATACTTTTAATGAGAACAAGACTAATGACAATGAATACCACTTGAAATAAGCATTAGGAGACTTGTAAAATGTAGAAGGAGAAGAATCTCCACCTCGTTTATCATTTAATTAGAGACACCATTAATCAACACCCCAAATGACAAAAAATGGGAATCTGATAAGCAAATGGTTCCCATTGGGATCCAAAGTGGAACATGATTTCCAATAATGCTTCAAAAAGTCTTTTAACGAGTAACAAGGATAGTGACAATGATTACCATTTGAAATAAGCATTAGGAGACTCATAAATGAAGAAGGAGAAGCATCTCTACCCTGTTTATCATTCAATTAGAGATACCATTAATCAACCATCCAAATGATAAAAATGGGAATCTGGTAAGTAAATGGGTCCCATTGGGATCCAAGTGGAACATGATTTCTAATAAGTCTTCTAACGAGTAACAAAGGTAGTGACAATGATTACCATTTGATNGACACCATTAATCAACAACCCAAATGACAAAAAATGGGAATCTGGTAAGCAATTGGGTCCCATTAGGATT
>KE155626.1:69411-82644 GCA_000411075.1 Sisymbrium irio | reverse complement strand
AAATGAAACATAAATGTAAACAAAAGAGGATATATATACATGAATGAAATTGATCAAATGTGTATATTAAATCCCAAATGGTGATAAGGAATGGAAAATGATGTAAATCGTGCGAGTAAGACTATATATGCTATTTAGATAAATCAATTGTAACCAAAATAAGATGATACATTGTAAGAAAAACAATGATATGGGAAATTTTGTAAATCTTGTGAATCCGTATTATATACCATGCAAGTGTCGAAAAATAAACCAACACATTGGTAAAGTTCTCAAAATAATAAAGCGGAATAAAATGAAGGAGTATTTAACAATTTGGTTTGTAAATCGCCATAGATTTAAAAGTAAAGAAAGTACTAGCAATGTAAATGATGGAGTATTACTAGTAAAGTAAACTAAAACGAGGAATTTTAATAAAAGTATATCAACATATGTAAACAAAAAAGGAAAAAGATGAATAGTGAAAATAAATGAGGTCAAACCGAAGATAAAAACGATGGCAAATATTATCATCTTCTAAACAGAATTGGAAAAGTATAACGAAATCGAGGTTTCGGCAACAATAATAACGAGGAATGAACAGTAAATCAAAATCATCTAAACTCTAAGAGAATAATATCAGAAATTGAAAGAGGGAAATGAAATTGAAAACAAAAACTAAAAATAAAGTCGATGATCGAACCACTTACACAACAAAGGCAAGATGTGAGATTGGGTATGTGGCGGAAGGTCGGTGAATGAAGAGAAATGAAAAGAATGAAATCGAAAGAAGAGATAATGAAAGACGGAAGAACCAAGAAGAAGACGTGAGGTTGACGAAGACGGAGGCAGTGATATTATTTCTGCAAAAGATGCTGGTTTCGTATGAAGATGAAGAAGAGACAAGTGAGAAGTGAGAAGAGAGATGAGAGAGGGAAAAAGAAAGCATATGGAATGAGAAGAAAGAGAAAAGCTACAATTTTATTTTGATCGCACTAGCCTCAAGGGAAATAATTTGTGTGTCAGAAACAAAATCTTCTCCAAATGCCATTAACTTAAAATGAGAGGGCAAAACCGGTTTCTCACTACCCAAAAGAGTTACTTATTATATTATGTGTTTGGGAATAACAAAAATGCATATTCAGTGGTTAAAAGTGTAAAGTCAACCAAATTTCCCAAGTTTAAATTGGACAATGGTTAAAAGTAGTACTTAGTGATAGATTTACTAAAGACAATATAGTTATGCTATGGGTCTATGAGTTTCAAATAAATTAAGTAAAATAAAATTGATTTTGTTGGTATATAAGAATGAAGATGCAAAATTAAAGTAAATTAACAATAAGAAAACTGCGACAGAATAATAAGAGAAAACCTTAGATCAATGATAAATCATAAATATTCATAAAAATAGGTCAATTATGGAAATATTCTTTATAAATTAAAAAATTACACATAACTATCATTATAACTATTTAGATTCTCAATTTATTTTTTAGTGTTCATTTTCTAAATTTATCACTCAAAATAAACTAAAATATTAATATTTGATTATAACAGCCCTTATGTATATATATAATTTTTTCTTTTTGAAAATCAACCAAAAGCATTTTCTGATATATTTAGATTTGAGCTTATATAATAATTTTTATATCTTTATGTACTTTTTTCATTTTCTAATGACTAGTCCGAATACACTGTGTCTCTTACCTAATGTCCACAATGTATTTAACAATGTTGCATTAAATTGCACATTGGTTTTACTTTGCCATCTTCTCAAAATTTATTATGTTTATGCAGTCCTCACCACCTCGCATGCGGGGGACATGGAGATACTGGGTAATAACATTCTCTTGGCTACATATTTGAGGGATGTTCTATTTTTCTTAGTGCCAGCTTATCTCTTTCTCGAGTTCCATACTTTTCCTGTCTGAATTTTCTCTCATGCTTTTGGTGAGGTTTTTGTTTTCCATTAGACTAACATTTCCACCAAGTTGAATGTTTATAGTAATGTTTTTCCCTTATTTCTTCTCGAGTTAGACTCTCTATACGCTCTTTTTTTATTTGTTATTTTAATAGAATATTTTAGGTAAAGTTATCCCATATAAACTCAAATCTCATTATGTCCATAAATCATTTTATCTAAAAAACTAAAATTTTGAAATATTGGTCAGTTTTTTTTTAAACAAAAATTCAAAAGAATGTAAAATATATTAATTTTTTTGTCCCTAATAGTTACTTTAACCAATTTTGTTGAAATTGATCAGTTTCCTTCAAGCAGTTGATGCTAGGCTTGGGTGTTTGGTGTCCCGTTCTGGTTCGGTTCGGTTCTTTAAGATCTTCGGATTTTCGGGTTTAGACATATAGATCCCATTCAGATTTCATATAGTTTCGGATCGGGTTCGGTTCGGTACACATCGGGTTCGGTTTGGATCTTGTTACACTCATTAAAACCCATATTGTATCCAAATACGTTTTTGATTCGGTTGGAACCGAAGTACTTATTCAAAACGGAAATAAAACAATACACCAAACCATAAAAAAATCAAATTTAATCATTCAAAATAAAAATAAACGAACGAAAAAAGAGCAAAAGAACAAACTCAAAATTTAGAATACAATATTCGTGAATGAGAATTGAAAGAAACAAGAGTAAAAGAACAAATTCTAAATTCAAAAAAACAATGGAGATGTTCATGAAGCTGATAAAAGGAAAACGAAGATAATTTGTAGCATCTTCTCTTGGTTCCTATGACAGAATTAAAATAAAACTTGTATTAGAATGAAACAAAATAATACAAAAAGAGACAAATCCAAATAAAATGAAATGACCTTTTAGCCGAGAGAAAATGAATGACTCAAACGTTTTGATTGGTTGAGCCTGAGGTTTGAAATTCTGCAAAAATAAGTAATACAAAAAGATTGTTAACAAAGAAGAAGACATAAACATGTAATATAAAATATAAAATTTATACATCTCTCAAGATTATTTTCTTCTTTAATAGTAGCAATGATTTGTATATTTGTAAGCACATTTGAATCAAACCGAATGTCTTGCTTCATCCATTGCTCTGAACAAATCAGAACCTCAACAAATGAGTTAAGCAGTTCCTGAACGGGCCAATTATCCTACCACTAGTGTTAAAAGCACTTTCAGATGCAACTGATGAGACTTGTATTGCAAGCACATCCCGAGTCATCTCTTACAAAACTGGATACTTGGAACTGTTCCTTCTCCACCATGAGAGAACATCGAATTCTACTCCATTCATCAAGTTAGGAGTTTCAACAATTTCCTTCAGATATGTTTCTAATTCATACTTTTTATCTCTGACTCCTATCTCATTAAGCTTCTCTTTGTACGTATGGTCTATTCTCTTATATCCTAAACCATCATCCGCCAAATCCATACTTTCAATTGCCTGATCTCTAGTACAGTGATACAATTTACTTTTCGTACCTTGAGAAGAGGACGGTTGCACATCTGATTCTGAAATTTTACCATATCTTCCATGGTACTCTTTAAACATGCTACGGAAGACACTAATCACCGAGTCATGCATCTCTTTACCCTCTAAACTATCTTCCTCATACAGCTCCTCATAATACATGTCTGCGAGATCCATCTTCTTCGTAGGATCAAACACTGTCTCTACAATCAACATCTTATTGATGTTCTTCAAGCCATCCCAATACTTATCAAACTTTTTTAACATCTCAGTAGCCTTGGACCTCAAATCAGAATCTCTACTCTAACTCAATGATATCAGATTTGTCGCTATTGTTGTTATCTCACCATAACATTTGTATGCATTAGGAGAAGTAAGATGAGACTATCAGAGTTAAGTTGTAGAAGATTAGAAGGAACCGTCCTAACCTTTCAACCGCTTTCCAATCCGTATATAGAGGAGGTCAGACCCTTTTTGTTCCATTCTCTAACTCCATGAAACAGCCATCGAATAACTTGCCCTCTGCCTCCATCTTATAAAATGCAACTTTAAACTTAAGCGCAGTTGTCAACATCAGATATGCTGAATTCCACCGAGTCTTGACATCAAGTGGCAAACTACCCCTTGACAGCTTACCAGAATCTACCTTTAGTTCAAATGACATTAACCTATTCGTAGATGATCTTAAATATGAGATTGCATTGCGAATTGCTGACATACTTGAATCTATTTCAGCCATTCCATCCTCACACTCAAGTTAATGATATGTGCACTGCATCTCATATGCATAAATTCCTGATGTAACACTAAAGAGTCATCAGAAACTAATGAGAACTTGCTCTGAAAGACCTTCTCTATTCTCCAATCAGCTAGAAATTCTAAGAGAACATTTGAAATTGTTTGACCTTTGTGATCCATAACGTGTTTATACCCCATGATCAGCTTTTTCAACCACCAACATTCATCAATGTAATGAACTGTTATAATCATATAACTCGCACCTGTAATCACAGATATATATATATATACACATTAATAACAAAAAATGATCTATGATGTATAATGTTGTTAATTAAATTTTAAACTAATATGTATTAAATATTGTCGGAGTGACCCAAATATCTGTGGTGATTGAGACTCATTGCTTGTTAGTTAGGAACCATTTCGTAAGAGCTGCCTTTTTCTCCACATAAATCTGAATTATGTCTTTTGTTGACGTCTTTTTTGAAAGAGGTTTGTACAAGTTTACCTTAATGTATTTACAAAAAAAAAAAAAAGTCGAACATTAAAAGAATAAGATAATGAGACAGAAAAAAAATAGAGATCATACTAACTTTTCTCCAAAAGTGTTTCAGAGCCACACTTTCAATGACAGATAATGGTAACTCCCCTATAACAATCATCTCATTCAATGCTTCTCTGAAAATATGCTCAGACACTTTTGCATTCTTGAGATTTCCTTCATTACTAATAACCGGTTGAATCTCAGCTTGACCCTCGGACCAAGCCTTGAACTGTTTGCATACAACAATATGCTTTTTCAGATTTGAAGTCCCTGATGTTGACTTACATGAAAAGATGTTCTCGCAATAGTTTCATCTACATGTCTTACGATCCTCCTTTTGTGTTCTGTAATGCTCCCAGACGTTAGACCTTGGAGGGAGCACCCGTGAAACTTTATTTGGTTCAGAAGTACCTTCACTTTCTCCATTTTTTTTTCCACTTAGATCGAGTATCTGGAGTTACAAACTCTTCTTGTTCATCTTCTACTTGCACATTCTTGCTTTTGCTAGAGTTACCTCTATTCGGAGATGATGATGAATCTATCTGAAAACCAGAAGCATTAGATTTCAATGAGAAAACAAAATAATCAATATATGTATAACAAATCGTAAATAAAATCACATCATTACATTCCATAGAAGCAAGCAATAGGCCATTAAAGTTGGTTTAACTAACTCTAATGAAAAGTTGAAGAAAAAATAATATGTTGCTTACATCATTTTTAATCAACTAATATAGCTTACGAACATAAAACTAAACAAACATAAAAATGAAAAAGCACAAATGTCTGAAAGAAAATCATCTTGAATCTGTGGAAAAATTTATTACACGTGTAAGCAACTAAGCGTTTTAACCGTATATGACCATGGAATCTCAGCTAACAAAAGTAAATGCACAATAAATTTATGAAATGTTTATAAATCATCAACCAACAAAATGACAAATGAATCCACTAAGGCTTGAAACCACAAGCTAATAGAGAACTATGAACACATAAATAATTACCACAACAGCAAACAATAAATTATCGACAAACAACAACAATAAATTATGAATATAACTTAAAATTGAAACTACGAACGCATATAAAGCATCTAAACCCAAACTATCAATAATAAATATACTGTTAGGAGAAGAATTATAGAAGAAAAGTTAGAGAAGCAAAATTAAAATAGATAAATACCTCCGACCAAATTCTCGAAGTCTCTGATGGACGAGACAATGAGAGTTGACTGTTTAGATTTTCCAGGTTGTGTGATTGAGATAGATTATATACAATTTAGAGATTTAGGGATTCTCCGTCGATTTCGTCAATTATGTTCAAAGGAAAGAAAATATATATCACATATATACAATTATACTTAACGGCAAATCATATATACTCATATATTCGGATTGTTCGGTTCTTAATTCGGTTATCGGATTTAAACCGAACCGAACAAAAGTCCATTGTATCACATCACAAGTCTCATACGGGTTTTAAAAAGGAACCGATACCGAATGGGTTCGGTTATTTTGGATCAGTTCGGTTCTGGATCTCGGTTCTCGGTTCTGGATCTCGGTTCTCGGTTCTCACGCCCAGGCCTAGTTGAGGCAGTGGAAGCAAAAAACATCTCCATAGCTTCCTCATAAGACGTATCTCCCTGCCTCCGGATTGACAATAAGCGGTTGTGAACTTTTCTATCAATGAAGTTGGTTAGCTTTGTGATAGAACATGTACCAGAGAAGAAAAAGCTTTGTTTTATCAAATTTTGTTATGGATAGACGCTGCACCAATTTGTCCAATTCAAGTATATATTTCTCAAGCTAGGAAGTTGAAGACTTTATTTTCCCATACCTGTTATGGGTAGTGGCACTTTTAAAAAGAAAGGTTTGTTTCATGTTTCCACCTGATGAATGCAAAAAACAGAGTTTGTTCTCCGGCCCAAACCTTAGTTCTGAATTTAATTCCCTTGTCAACAAGTGATTATGAAGGGAAAAACATATTATAAACTGATGTTTAGGCATATATGAGTAAACTAAAGGCCTTTGTACTGATTTTTTCTTCTTATTGCTTTGTCTCATTAGGTTCCAAGTAAACCTCAATTTAAATTGTTTGAAGAATTTTCCTCTCCACTCTTCCAGATGGCATAATCACTATCAATATGATGTCCATAGCAGTTCTTGTAGTGATCCACTTCAAGTTTATTCAGAATTTCCACTCTTTGGTGATGAGATGGTGTCTATTAAAGTCAGTCGCCACCATTTAGCATATGCTGGAATTCCAAAATTGATTTTCCCTCCTGGACCCGTAATGTCAAACAGTCTTCCTAGAGGCAACCAATGATCAAACCAAAATGAAGTATTCTTCCTGTTTTTTACTTGTACTCTATGGAATAACTTTTCTGCATCTATGTGTGTTATCAGCTTCTTCCATATCCATGATCTCACATTTGTGTATGCTTTCACAGTCCAACATGATTCTTGTTTAAGATATTTTCTTTGAATCCATTGAACCCACAAAGTTTTAGTTGAAAGAATTCGGTAGATCAGTCTTAAGCAACACATTGGGTTCGCTTCTTTAATATATCTGATTACAGACCTCCCTCTTGTTTTGTTTTGCAAATATCAACCCATGATATCTTCACCTTTTGGGTTTAGTTCTGGTTCAGACCATAAGAATAATAAATAAAGTTTTTCAATCTTCTCATTGCAGCTGTTTGGGAGCCTATAAGCTGCAATCCAAAAGTTCAATATGCTTCCAATCACAGAGTATAACAGTTGAAGAAAAATCTGCATAAGAAAGAAACCGAGTGGTCTAAGAGCTCATCTGCGATCATAATCTCTCTACCAATAAGGTGTAATCCGACGTGGTCATCCTTTTTCTCATCTAAGGTATACCCAACTAGCGCACAAGAAGTTAGTCAGATGCAAAAGGGAAAGTAATGGTAATGTCTGCTTTCTCCTGAGAACTCATGCCTGCTATATACATTGTAGATTTATCGAGACTTATCTTCCACCCTTATTTCACTGAAAACTCATCAAAATACCTATAATTTCTTCGGTGGAGCTTCTCGTGCCCTCAACAAGCACCAGTAATTCATATGTAAAGCAAAGGTGAGTGAGCTGAAGTTGTTTGCATTTAGAGTGGTACACTATCTGTATGCCCACACTCACTTCTGAAGAAACCATGCATCCCTGCATGAGACCTCACTCACTTCTGAAGAAACCCACCAACTCTCCATTTACTTGTACATAAAAAGCAATATCTATACATAAAATCATCCAATGAATGAACAGCATTGGAAATCTCAGAACCACAAGAGTATCCAACAAAATCTCTATAGAACATAGTTGAATGCTTTAGAAATATCGATTTCCACAGCACATCTCGAAGATATATCCTCCTTATGATAAATTATTACCAGCTCAGAGGTGAGAAGAAAATTTCTCATTAGCAATCCCTCCTTGAAAAATGCTGATTAATTCGCTGAAATCAACAATGATAGAACACATTTAAGATGGTTTGTCAGGATCTTTGAGATGACTTTATATAAAACATTGCAGAGAGAAATAGGACGGGTCTTTCATTTCTATAGTTTTGTACTTTTCAGAATCAAGATGAGGATTTATAAGTCCTCTCAGAAAAAAAAATTTACTGAAAAGATTAAATAGCTGCAATGAAATCTTTACCAATGATCGGCCAAGAGGTTTTGAAAAATTCAATGGTGTAGGCATACGGTCCTAGGAATGACTTGTCATTTAACATCAGAAACATAGTGTTTCTCTATCTCCTCCTCTGTGACTTCTATGAGTTCCAGTTTTCAATTCTACAATCGGAAATGATTTAACCCGGAATAACTGAATTGACACTGGCTCAAATCTCATTATGTTCCTAAATCTCTTTATCTAAATAACTAAAAAAATGAGATTTCGAACAAAATCAAACCAAACTAAACCAAATTAAATATCCAATTGTCGATTAAGAGTGTTTTTTTTGTTAAGCATACAAAAGACATGTCTCTCAAGTGTTTGTTAAAAAAAAACTAATGCAAGCAGTCTTGTATTGCGCGTTAAACTCCCAAGACATCGACATTTATAATCGAAATGACTTCTAAAATAATAGAATCTAAAGCATGAAATCCAACGTATAGGAAATTAGCTTCCATATACACATGAGCAATCCAGACTATATAGTACATTGACAAAAAGCCATGACACAAATGTACTAGGAAGGACAGAGGTTGAGAATCATCAATCCCTATATTAAATAAAATCAGCTATAATCTCTGAGTCAGCTTCTAACCAAACCTTGTAATACTCTGTTCTCAAGCGATGAAGAGTCCATAATACTCTCCCCACAACTCCGCTAATGGTGCTGAACATCGGTCAAAATTTAAAACAAAGTCTCCACACCATTCGCCATCAATATTCTGCAGAACTCCCACTGCTGTAACAAGTTCCAAGTTACCATGAGATGCTCCATCTATGTTAATTTTGACCCATTCCCTTTGTGGAGCGATCTAACTTATCATTCCATCCACTCTTACACCTCATTGTATTTTTCTCCACCGAGAAATCTGCATCAACCACCTCCTTGACCATATATTTAATAAACCACACCCTATCCTTGCAAAGTTTATTCTCTCCAAAAATATTTCCACATCTCTATTTCTATCCCCACCAAATAGGAGTCATGAGTTGACGTACCTCTTTTAGAGAAAAAAAATGTCTTATATCACTCTTTAATCTAGATCTCTCTCGTTCTAATGAAATATGAAAATCTATTTTGCCATTATTTTTAGTTTAATTAATCAAATATTAATAAAAGCTTTTTCTCACATGTTCACTTGACCCACCAAAAACATATAAATTAACAAAAAAACTCTGTACACAATGGGAAACACTAAATATTCACATATGCGCTGTCAAATTTACAAATGGTTATGCATAGATAGTAGTTGTATCAAAATTGCATATAATTATACTTTGGATTTTTTTTCAATTCAATTAGTATTACATAACCTTAAAATATGTTTTTGTTGTTTTACAGTTGATCTAAAAACATTATCATATATTTTGAATATTTTATGCAATAATATGTTTTTATTCCTGGTAAGCTCGTAATTATTTAAAAGTGAACTTGAAACCATAAGAAGTATATTGTGTAATTTCTTTCATAACAAACCAATATCACATAGTTTTGTAATTATTTTATTTAATACATGTTTATAATATTATTTTTCATGTTTAGAATTGCTAAGTAGTCTCTTTAGTAATTTTGTTTGGTTTTATAAAACAATGAGAATTAAAATTAAAATTTTGCAACATCACTTAATAATATCAGTTGTATATTTTTCAACAGTAACAAATATTAATTTAATTATTCAAATATGAATAAAAATTTAGAAAAAAATATGCACAGTGAGATCCACCAATAACTCATGCATGCTGTTTTTTAGTTGTATATGAGCCATCAAATTTACACATATTGAAAAATATTGTAGTTGTACCAAAATTGCAAATAATTATACTGAGTGTTTTTCATTTTAGTTAGTAACTACATGATCTTAAAATATAATTATGTAATTTTACGATTGATTTAATTTTATTAACATATCTTTATTATATATAAAATAGGAAGGGATTTCTCAAGCGTGTTGACACGTGACGAAGGCTTTATGTGACATGTATCCTATTATTTAACATCGTCGTTTTGAGCAATCCCTCCAATCCTGTTGTATACGCCGCCGTTTACCTTTCTTCATCGCCATTACTTCAATCGGGGATGATACAGGCACGGAATCACTCCAATGCTGCGATCACTTGATGATCAGGGGATTCCTAAGCCAGCTGCTTGCGGAAGTGCAATGAAGGTGATGGTGATGATGATAGAATGTTTGATTGACTCTCTCAACTGGTGGGATGACTGACTCACTCAATCTGTGGGAATTAAGGATGTATGAATCACTCACACAAGCCTTAATCCTATGTCAATAGTTCCTAGTGATCACACACACTTAGAAATCTAAAGAAAAATCAATAGAAACAATGAATTCTCACTTGTATTCTAAAGACACGATTTGATCAAAGGACACTTTCTTTGATAAAACGAAAAGGAAAGATACTTCTTATTACTTGGTTGAAAGGGTGACTTTACAAAATGACTAACTATGAGCTTATATAGTGCTCAGTTTAAAAATGACTAAGGAATATAAAATATTATGCAAATCGCCTAAACTAGCCGTTGGAACATTAATACTAAAAGATGGTCTTCAATTCGTGGATTGCTCCTTTCTTTGTATCTGGATGGTTTGAGGGTGTATGTTAGCTTCTTAGGAACGTTCGGGTCTTCATATAATTCCCTTAAAACCGTGCTGCCTTGATCAGAATAGAGCTGTTGCATTTTAATGAGAATCTGCTCCAAGTTTGGGAACTTGGTGTTGTGAATGATACGCCTGATCTGGTATAGTCTGGTGTAGGAATGACTCAATGAATGATGTAGAATCACTCCCAAAACGTTGCAGCTTTGATGGTTTAGCCGTTGGTGCTTTATTAGTCTAAGTGTGAACACTTCTAGATATGGCAAGTATGGATGCAAGAGGATCTGCCTTATCCTGTGTCTTCTGGTGCATGGTGTTGAGTTATCCGCCTCTCCTGACTGGTTTAGAGTCTCTCCTGAATGTCTTAGTGCCTCTCCTGGTTGCCAAAGTCGGGTTTGCAAGTGGTTGAATCCGTGAGCTTCCAAATAAGGCAAGCCGGGTATCTCTTGGTTTACAAGTTGAATAACTTTTAAACCATAATGAATTTTGATGTGAAACCAATTCGACGCGTGCCTCTGATGGGTTAAGTTTCAAAAAAAGTCGGTTTGCAGCTTTTTAGTCCTGGTTTGTCTGGAATGCTCCAAAGTCTGGCCGGGTGTCTCCAAGGGCCTCATTGGTGGACTGCTTGATTGAATCTTCTATATCTCCTTGGTCTGGAATCCTTTTGGTCTGATTCTTCTTCAAGATGAACTCTAGATGAGTTAAGTGTGTTCTACAAGTGGTGTTTGAGCTGAACGGGTTGTTATTGGCCTCCATTTTAGTTGAACTCAGCTCACATGTCTCCTTGGCTCTTCTCATCTTCATGCTGCCTCCTCCAATTTTCATGTTTCCTTGCTGGTCTCCTGATGATGGCCTGATGCCCTCATCATACTCTCCCTCTTGAAAAAGTTTCGACCTCGAAACTGTATAACCTGTACCAACATAAAGCAAGTTAGCTTTCATTCTCCTTTAAGAGTCTACGGCCTTACCTTGATAGATTTGAAGTCATGTGAGGTTTGGCTCGTCTGGTGGATCTCCTTTGAGAAGGTAAGATAGAACAGATCCTCTGTTCTGTTGTGGTTCATCATCTACTCCTTTTGGGGGCGTGGTATTAGTCAACATTGGCGTTCTCCTTCTTTGATTCTGAGTTTGGTGGAATAACAAGTTCTCTTCCTTCTGTTTCTCTCTTCTAGATCCTGAAATAAGATCAACACTTTGGAAACGGAACAAGTGCATTATGGATTCTTTAGGATGAGATAAACTTGTTGATTCTACTTCATTAACACTAGTTTTATCAAAGTTGATTTCTACTTGGGGATTTAAACAATTGGTTTGTTTATGCTCTTTTAAGTTTAGTAAAACCTTTAACATAGCTGTTGCATCATGAGAAACCTTTAATTTTCAGTGTTCTTAAATTTGTCTGGTGGTTTCTCTTTACTTCTTTCCTCTCCTTTAGTACTCTGATCAGCCTACTCAGATTTGAAGGTAATAACTGTGGCTGGTACTACTTCAAGCTTTTGCCTCTCTGGTTTCTTACATAAGCTCAGTTCCTTTCTCCTTCTCAGAAACTCATGTGCCTTGCATTCTATCTCTGAATTTGTACCTGAGTATAAACCAAATGACAAGAACAAGTGCATCATATCTGATATTGCAATAGTCAAAGTAAAATGGGTTATACTTGTTCTTACATTGTAAGCTTCAGCAAGTTGTATAAGAACTTGAACCCTCTCTTCTTGGCCCTCCTTCTTTAGTCCTGCATCAAATCCCTTTGGCAAAGACAAGTGCATCATAATAGAATTGGAAATTAATAAATCAGAATGAACTAAATTATCACTTGTTTTAGTTAGTTCAGTTTTCTCTTCTAGTAAGTTTACTTTCTTTAATGGACAAGTTACAGCATGGTGTCCTCTCTCATGACATTTATAACTTATCATATTCTTAGCTTGGTTAGAGTTAGAACACTTACCTGGACGTGGAGCTGCTGGTTGATGCTGGATGGTACTAGAGCTTGGGGCACTGAACTCTTCATGTGGATTCTGCCTTTGCTTTTCTTTGGCTTTCACTTTCATGAGTTGTGGAGTGCTGGTCTTTCCTTTCGTTTTCTTTGCACTCTTCTTTAGCTCTTCCATTTCCTTTGGTTGTTTCTCCTTAACCTTGGGAAATTGTGGTTTCTTCTTAGTAATCTCCTCTGGCTTGGCTCTGGACTTCTTCTTAGAAATGGTGGACGTCTGCTTTCTTGTTTT